>JADRCD010197098.1:18093-32881 GCA_019843815.1 Montemys delectorum | reverse complement strand
GGGGGGGCATTGCCATGGTAACAGATCTGTGGTCCTGCCTATTTACAGGTGCAGGCACTCGGTGATGCTAACAGGTACTATCAAGTGTGGCCTGTGGGGTCCTGTGAGTATGAGTGCTAACTGCCCTTTCCTGGGCCTGCACCAACACCCCAGCAGGGGGTTCCATCCAGCTATAACTGATTGATCCAGGCCAGCCACACATAAACACACACACATACACACACACACATACACACATACTCACACACTCATACACACACTAACACACGCACACACACTCACATACACACACACTCACACACACACTCACACACACTCACACACACTCCGACCAGCCTTGGCTAACCCCTCCTTGGAAACCCCTCCAACACCTGTGCACGTCCCTACCCCATGCCTCTCACACACTGGATCATGCCTATGCATCTTCCACAAGTCTATCAACAGTGTGAGGCTAAGGACAAGGACTGGCTCCTGTCACTTCAGGTCTATGGCCACCATTCTCACTGTCACCTCCTTAGGGGAGGCTGCTGCAATCTCTCTCCTCCTGTGACAGCTTGTCTCCTCTAGCTTCATTGCTAACTTTGAGCATACCTAGGGGGATCCTTGGAAAGATGAGTTTAGATGCTCCCTTCCTTTGAGGGTTCCCCAATGCCCCCGATGAAGCCCTTAGCGCCTGCTCGTGCGCTCTCCGTAGTCTAGTCTTTCCTTGTCTGCATTCCCAGTGGATGAACAGACTGGCTTCTCATCCAGATGTTCCTTCTGCCTGAGGCTCCCTCTTCCCTCTTCCCACCTTTATCCACTGGCTAAATCCCATGGATTTGAGCCCTTAGCTGAGATGCACCAGGCAAATTGGCGTCTCTGATTAAGAGGCCAAGTGCCCTCCTCTGGCAGCCATCAGGACCCATGCATTGTATGCTTTGCTACAAATGTCCCCCCTCACACCTTTCATTGGCTTGCTTACTATTTGACAGCAGAGCACATACCCCTACCACCAGGGAGCTGAGCACAATGACTCACACACAGTAGGTGTTTAACAAACACTTTTGAGTTACACTGCTCCAGAAGCTTCAGTCTCCAGACTCTCCATGTCCCTGGTCCTATCTGTTCTTCCCATGACAGAAACCTTGTCTTCCCATGTCTGAGGGCTACTGATCACTTATCATGCGACCATCACTCTATTAAGTGATGTCTTATCTGTGACCACTTGCAACACACACTACCCAGTTCTGACCATGTTGCCCCATGGTGTCCCTAGACAAGCTCAGACATGCTCCAGTTTGACCACAAACGTGACTCTCACAAATATGACTCCCTTATCCTGCTACACACACACACACACACACACACACACACACACACACACACATACACACACACACACACACACACACACACACACACACACACACGAGCGCACACATGCGTGCACATGACATACCTGTGTTCAGATTTCAAAAATAGTCAAAAACCAAAAGACTCCAAGAGGCTTTGATCCTGAGAGATTTTTTTTTCCTGCTGTTGTGTTTTTCAAAAAATTTAAAAGTTACTGTTCTGGTTTGGATCCAGAATGTTCCCCATAGGCTTGTGCGTTTGAGCCCTTGGTCCCCAGATGGTGGTACTGGTACTGGTTTGGAAGGTTGGAACAGGAGGTGTGACTTATGGAGGTGAGCCACTATGGATGGGCTTTTATGGGCTATACGCCAGTAGTACACACAGCCTTAGCTTCCTGCTTCCTAGTTGGTACCCGTGTGAGTTGGTCCACGTGAGGCTCCTCCTCTGTGGCTCCTGCCACCTGGGTGTGAGTGCTGCTGTGCCTTCTCCAACATGATGGACTGGAGTCCTTCTCCCCTTAAGTTGTTTCTGTCAGGTCCTTGGTCACAGATAAGCAATGGACACCATCACCTTTATACTTTCTAAAGCTTTAAAGGAGGTAGATTTTATGAAGCTACAGAAGGAGTAGATATGAGATGGAACTGTAGGGTATCTAGGCTGAACAGGAAAGTTTACAAAAGGCTCTCCCTGATGGCCTCTGCGAAAACCAATCATCAAAACAAACCACGAATCACAGACCCAAGGCCTCAGTAACCATAAACCCCTGCAGTTACTCCAAAGAGTACACCTGTTTTCAGATAGTGGAAGCTGGATTTCTGTCAGCGTGACCAACAGTTTAAAAGGAGGAATGGTCTCCTCTCATGGTTGGCCTGAGCTGAGGCTGTGGTGATGGAGGCTGCCTGACCCAGCATGGGAGAAAACGTGCCCTCCGAAGGCCCTTCCCTGGGACTGAACGACAACAAGGCCCCATCTCCTACAGTTACGTCACCTCCTCCCGATAAAGCCATTAGGTCATGAGTCTATCTATGGACTCTCGGGTGAGGTTGCACTCTCTGTGCAACGGCTTCCCCCAAGCTCCACCTGTGAACCCTGCTGTTAGTGGCCAAGCCTTTGGCACTAAGCCAGTAGAGGAATACTCCACATCCATGACACAAGTCCTTCACAGCATCCCCAGCACCAGGGCCTGCAATGGATTTTGAAGTCTACCCATCATGTTTAAATGCACACAGGTTTTGGAATGTGCCAGGATGCAGTCGATTGGCTATAAACAACACACATTGAGCCTACAGTAGTTGGGGCCCACATCATCTTCAGAACTGGGCACTGCTTCCTCTCCTGGTCCTCCTCCTTCTGAGCAAGCGGCGATGCTCGAAGCCACTCCTCAGAGTTCAGCTCACGTTATGTCTTTCTTCCTCCTTTAATTTTAATTTCTTTTTGTTGCTGATGTTGAGACAGTTTCATGCTGCCTCAAAGACCGGCCTGAAACTCACAGCAATCCTCCTGTCTCTCCTCCCAAGTGCTGTGATCGCAGGCTCATAATTACATCACCATGCCAAGCTTAATAATTTTTTTTTAAACTGGAAAAATAATTTTCAATATCTGCAAGGACTGACCCAGCATTTCCCGTCCATGTCTATGGGCTGCAAGCTACAGGGCAGGGTTCATGGTCAAGGTCAACACAGCTCTCAGGGACACTGTGCAGCCCCCTCCCCTGTGGAGCCCTGGCATCAGTGGCTGATGCTACACCTGGCTCCTCTCATCCAGGACAATGGCAGGAAAGGAGGAGCAACTTACTTCCTTTTCCTTTGACAACAATCTCGACAAAAGCAATTTCAGGGAGAAAGCCTTTACTTTGGCTTACAGGTCAAAGGTGCAGTCCATCATGGTGGGGATGTCCAGGGAGGAGGAGCACAAGGCAGGCAGCTGGTTACGTGGCATCTACAGCCAGGAAGCAAAGAGCTCTGAACGCTTGAATGCTTATGCTCAGTTTACTTTCTCCTTTTAAAAAAATAAATTAAATTACATTTATCTATTTGTGTGTGTGTGTGTGTGTGTGTGTGTGTGTGTGTGTGTACCATGGTGTGCACACGGAGATCAAAGGTCAACTTATGGGAGGTGGTTTTCTCTTTCTGTTATCTGAAGCCTATGGATCAAACTCAGGTCATCAGGCTTGAGAGCCAGTACCTTTAAGTGAGCCATTTCATGAGTCCAGTTTCTCTTTTTTATACAACCAAGGACACTGGCCCAGGAATGGCGCTACTCACAGTGGGTAGGTTCTCTCATCCTAGTTAACCTAGTTAGGACTTTGACACTCCAACACACACACACACACACACACACACACACACACACATACACACACACACACACATACACACACACACACACACACACACACACACACACACACACAGAGTTGTTTCCAGAGGCTTGTCTCAGGGAATTCTTGATCTCATCAACCTGGTAATTGGGATTACCCATCACTGGTGGCAAGTGAGGTACAGGAGCTCACTGGACCGCATCCACAGAGCTATGAGGTTCACATGCACCGATCAGAGCTGAGGAGGAGGCTCAGTGGGTGAAGGTGCTCCAAACCTAACCTGATGACCTGAGTTCAATCCCCTGAACCCACATGATGCTGAGAGAGGGCAGACTCAAACAGGTTGTCCTCTGACCTCCATGTGCCACATCCACAATCATACAGTCGCCTCAGCTGTGGGATGCACCCTCATTTCACAGACATGAATGTGAGACAGTGAGCTTAAGAAGCACCTGGAGTGTGCGGGGCTCTGTTACATAGTTACACTCTTACACTGTCACACAGTGCGAGACTGGAGGACTTGCAGGCACACTTAACCTGCGGCTCACATGTGGCCACGGATAGCGATGAATTCAGCCCAACAGAGAACTGTAAACTTACTTAAAACAGGAGTTGGCTTGTTTGTTTTGCAACTGGAATGTGCAGTCCTCATGCAGAAACTTTGCAGATAACACAGCGTGTCACAATGTCAAAGGCAGACATGCCTGGTAGAACATCAGAAATGTATCATTTTGTGGTTCTGGGGGCTGGAAGTCCAGGAGGGTGGTGTAGGCAGGGACCATTTGGCTCCTGAGATTCTTGTGGGGTCACTGAGGCCATCTGGGATGAGTCACAGCTTCTATCTACTCCTGCCTCTTTCCCCACGTCCTCAGTCATGTTCTTAAGATCATCGCCCCATCCGAGCACTGTGTCTTATGCCTCCAGCACCCAGGAGGCAGAGGCAATAGGATTGCTACAAGTCTGAGGCCGGTCTGCACTGTCCAGTGAGCTAAAGGTTAGTCTGGTGAGACCCTGCCACAGAAAACAGCAACAAAAAAAGCCAAACAAAGCACACACAACACATTGAGGTGCATAGTCCCGTGAAGCTCTGTGGCGCTAAACTCCAGCTTCTCAGCTGATACCCCACTAGAGACTGCAGTCAACACTGGGTCCTGAAGCTGCAAAGAAGACAAATAGAGAGGCCAAAGGCTGTGCTGACCTAAAGTTTAGCTTTCTCCAGGCCTGGCCAGGTTGATCTGTTTCAGAATAGCTTCCAGACTCTCTGTTGAGCCTCACCTCTGAATGCCTAGCTACCACTATTCTCTACCTCCTCCAGACATATTGATTGAGCACCTACTATGTGACAAGTAGTATTGTACACATGGAAATCCAGCTTCGAAAACAACCTGAATGTGCAGAACGTCCCTTGTCCTTGTGAACGTCACATTCTAATGGGAGACCAGACTATTTATTAAATAATTCATTATAAGTAATGTCATATGGTGGTGACACATATTGGAAGGAGTGGAGAAGGTCTGAGATGAAGGAGATAAAGTGAGCGTGGAATGGCTCAGTGAAATGTGACATTTGGACAAAACAGAGGAACTGAGGGACTAAGCCGTGACACTATGTGGTGAAAGATTTCCAGGTGCTGGACCAGCAAGTGCGAATGCCTGGAGACAGAAACTTGCTGTGTGATCAAGGAGAAGGAAGGAGCCCTGTGTAAATAGAGCTGAGGGAGGGGAGAAATACATATTGTCAAAGATCGTGGTCGTGAGAGTGAGGAACGGGGGTGGGGGTGGGGACTTCTGGCTGCTGTACCTTAGCTTGGCCTCTTAGCCAAGCAGGAACTGTTGGAGGGCTCTGACCAAAGGAGAGACCTGATCAAACTGAACATTTTAGGGGTCTATTCGCTGCTGGAGAATGACCCCACAGGTTGTGTCCAGTCATAGTTGGCTCAAGCGGGAAGTAAATGTGGCTTTAGCCGAGGGCTGGGGTAAAGTGTCCGGTTCTGGGGACAGTTCCCAGGTAAGGCTAATGGGATTTGCCCTTGGTCCTTTCAGGGTAGATGGTTGTGTAGCTGGCACAACCGACGCATGGCTACAATCTTCAGGGTTCTCTGTGTGAGCGCCCTGAGCTCCCTACCTTGGAATCAGACACCTAGGGCTGGCTCCTGAGGCCATCGTGGCAGCTGCTCGTCTTGAGCAGTTTCAGAGCCTCTCTCGGTGTTCATTTCTTCCTCTGTGACCTGGGGATGTCAATCCTTCTGTCACAATCTGTGAAGATTAAACTTAGAGAATGTGTCAAAGGAGTAGCAGTCAAATGTGATTTGTGTGCGCATGCGCCGGAGCTCCTGTGGGCGGGCTTGCGGAAGTTAGAGGTTGAGTATATTCCTCAATGGATTACCCAGACCCTGAATAGATAGATCCTGAATAAACAGGTTATAGACAGATATCCTGCAGAGCCAGGCTTTTATGAGGCTGATAAGGATCCAAACTCGCATTCTCCTGTTTGTAAAGCAAGTTCTGTAATCTCTTTATATCTCCTCAGCCCGTGATTGTTTCAAATAAGAGGAGAGGCCTAATAAGGTGTGTGACTCTACACTTTGCGGAAAGCCAGGGCAATTCATTGTGAAAGGAGTGTTGGGTGAGGAGAAAAGATGCACTTGCCTTGCCAGTGGGATGGGGAATTCCAAAGCTCAGGCCCACCCACTGGGCTGGATGACCAGAGGGAGCTCCTTGGCTAAAGGTGGGGGCTGTGGAAAATGGGAACACTCCCAAATTCTGGAGGGTGACGTCATCCTAGCTGAAGCCAATCAAAACACCCCCTTAGGCAGTCAGTGAAGGATTTACTGGGCCATGAGCTGTGGAGACTTCCAGCAGTTGCCAAGAAAAAGAGGGAGCCGGTCTTGAGCCCTGGGAGGCCCCACCCTGGCAGGAGAAAGAGACTAGGAGGTGCCTGGCCAAGCCTGGAGACCTAGCGGCCCAGGGGCCCTGTCTGAATTCTCCAGCAGAGCTCTGGCCGAAGTCACAGAGGCAGTAGCTGAGGCAGCCAGGACGATGCGGGCCCCCAACCTCTTAGCAAAAGCAAAAAGGCAGGACTGGTGGCACCTGCCCGTCATATCAGCACTTGGAAGACTGAACCAGGGAAACTGTGAGCCTGAGGACAGATCCTATCTAAATAAAGGAATGTGAGATTAGTGTTCCTTTAATCTAAGATGTTACATGGTTCCTCCTTTATCCCAGTGTTAGGAAGCTGACTGGACACGTGAACGGGGAATCTTGTGCTTCTTTACCTAAAGCATTGATGCTGAGCCCTACGGGTTACATTCCGAATGGGTTGACCTGGGAGTCAATGCCTGTGGCCGCCCATACTTCCCTGGTGTCAGAAGAATTAGGAAAATGTGATAGACCTGAAGATAGACACACACAGGGTCTCTGGGACAGTTTCAAGGCTGGAAGGCAGGAGTCTGACCAGAGCTGGTTCCAGTGTGGGAGTGGCCTCTATTCGGTGACCTCGGTGAAATCCGCGCTGCGGGGGTGGGGCTGGGGGAGGGGAGACAGAGGGAGGGCGGTGAGGGGGAGGAGAGGCAGGCAGAGACGTCCTATTCCCTAGCTGCAGCACTTGAAGCCACAGCAGTCCGGAGGCGCTGACGTCAGCCCGAGGTGGCCCCGGGACGTTTTCTAGAGGGCGCTTCCTTGCAGCGGTCACCCCCCCCCCCCCCCCCCAAGGCAACGCTGGGCCCCGGGCCAAGCTCAGCCGCTGCACGCCTGCCTGGGAGCTTTCCTGTGTGCCTACTCACACTGCCTGGAGGCAGGGCAGCCTGGGTGCGCCTCCCTCCCATCCGTCTTTGGCCCCATTCTCACCAAGATACCCTCCTCTGTGCTTCCTTGAGCCACCGGAATGGAATGGACCTTGTCTCTGTCCTCGGGCTGTATCTCACTGGATCTGTCTCTTTCCTTTGGAGAGCATGATCTGAGGCGTATTTCTAAGTAATTCAGAGGACAGAGTTCAGGACAACACGTCGCATAACTCTGGAAAGACTTCGGGATCTCCCAACCCACTCCTTTAATGAGGGTGTCTGGTGCAAGCAATTGCCCTCAGTGTTTCAAAGGTGTATTGAACGCTGACAAGGGCTACACTGATATTTAGCCCATTTACCAGATGGGCCTTGATCTGTGTGTAGTCTACCACTGAGCTTCATTCCCAGCCTTCACTCTGAAGAGGAGAAACAGACTTTACCAACTTGTCTGAGGTCACACAGCTCTTAGGTACAGAGTCTGTGCTGAAAGTCCCATCTTGTGGAACGCCTTGTACCATAGGATGCTTCTGAAGAGCATGTTCTATGGGTTGGTCATTCCTCAAGGCCTGTCAGGAATGAAAGAGACCTGGGGTCATGCATGTCGCCGAAGTACACTTGTCCTCTGCGTGTGTATAAGGTTCCCCAGGCAGGTATTCAGCTTTGAGTACAAAATAATTGAAAAATACTAATGCTGATCTTTTTTTTTTTTTTTTTTTTTTTTAAAGTACGACATGGTTACTCACGGCTACTCGTCTTTCATCACAGTATAAAAGTGTTCACATGGCATCTACACTGTATTAAGTAACCCAGGTAATCTAGAGGTATTTTAAAGGGGAAGAAGTTCTTCCATTACATGCACAGCTTTATATAATGACCTAACCACCCTCGGATTTGGGTATGCTCGGGGGTCCTGGAATGAACCCTTCTCAAATACTGAAATGCTCTTTGTTGAATTCCACTTCTTGCAGAGTCTTGAAACACCGGCAGATCAAAGGCTCTGAACAGTGTCACCAGGCCTAGTTCTGTTGAAGTCTCCCCAACTTTGGTTCGTCTGCAATCCTTGCCCTAACCCCACAGTGACCCATGAGCATCCTGGAGAACATCCTTAGAGAAATGTCACTGCTCATCATGTCTTACCCACTGTCAGAAAGCGCTTCAGGCAGGCAAGGAACTCCGGAGGCTTTGCTTGCTTTCGCTCACTGCATGGTCCCCATCTTTGAGCATCCCTCTGTTCATTTTCCAGAAGAGTTCCTTAGCCAAGGGAGACACCTCATATCCTTCCGGCAACCCAGTCCCGAGGTCCTCTAGGTAGGTCCTCCTTACTGTGCTTGTCACATGACAGTGCCACACAAGCAGCTCCCGAGGACTTCCCATTTCAGCCCTGTAGGGGCCTCTGCTGCAAACATGAAGGGAAGTTCTGAGAGCAGCATTTCCTTCAGTTTAGGCAGAAGGAATACAAGAGGGACTTACCAGGTCTCTGCTCATTACAGCCCTCCTAACTCTCTCAGCGGCACTGCACAGCTCTGAGGCCCTCTCCATCTTGGCCAGTACCCCCATCTCCACCTTTCCTCCTTAGGGCCCTGTACCAGACCCCACCAGTCCCCTCAGCTGCTTGTGTGCACATCCTACCAGCCGGTTCCTCCTTTCTCCTTCCTGGAACTCTGTGTTACCTTGCATTCTGAGTCCCTCAGCACTAGCCACAGTCTGGGGACAGTGACCACAGCTCGGAGCCAAGCCAGCTCTGGAGACTGGAGTCACTGCTATGCAGTGGGACTCTACCCTCTGGGCTTTTGGCGAAGTCTTGGTGGAGAACTAGTCTTACTCACAGACAGCTGCTACCCTAGCTTCCATCCTCCATTTCATCTGCTATTCCTAGAGCAGGCTCCATTAGGCATCTTCCCCCTCCCCTGCCTCCCACACCATGGGAAGCACCACTGTTGGCCAGCACCACTACAAGCCAAGTCTCCCGTGTCTGCATCACCTGGGACTTGTTCTAGCTTTTAACCACTTGCTCTTCTTAGCTCTCATGACTCTCCCATACCCTCCCAGCTTAACATCTAGTCTCCTGTTGGGGCGCGGGGGTGGGAGGATAAATCTAGGTCATGGATACCACAGGATCTGCATCAAACTTTTTTCCCTGTCTACTGAGCTACCACCCGCTCCCCTCCTTTCCATTTCATTTTAGAAGCAGGCCAGAGTCCAAGTGCAGTCTCTGCATCCCGTGGAGTCAGAGTTCAAACCCCACTTTTGCCACTCGTTGTCTCTGTGAGCATGGGTAGACTTCTTTATATCTCAGTGCTTTGCTTCCTCAAGTGTGTCAAGTGGGAAAAAACAGCCACGTGCCATATAATGTCCTCTCTCGATTACACATGAGAGTCGTTCCACACAACTGTGTTCTAAGGTCATTAGAGTCGTCCCAGTTTGTGTAAAAACACCGTGACGGTCATGCAACATGTTTCTCAGAGCTGATGTCAAGATGGCCAGGACCGCACTGTCTTTCCATGGGAAGCTCGTGGAAAGATGGGGTAAGAAGAGTCACAGTGAGTGTGTGACGCAGGCCTGGCTCACAGAGAATGCTAATGAGGACTTACTGCTGTCATTTCCTGCTCTGGCTCTCCAGACCTGCCCATCACTTCTAGCTTGTAAAGATGCAGCAAGCCCTTCCGATCACATCTTGATTGGGCTTTCTTTTTTATTTTCTCCCATCCCACCCAGACTTCCCAATGCTTCTGCTATCTGCCAGCTCTTTCCTGTATCTTCCATTACTCCCTGGTCCTTGGTGTCTGCCCTCTGGTCTTACCATAATTCTGACTTTGTCAGGGTCACCAATGTCCTTGACAATACCAAAAATCTACAGTGGCCTGGCCATGGTGTTGCATCCCTGTAATACATGCGTCTTAGGAGGCAGAGGCATGAGGGCTGAAAGTTCAAGGCCAGCCTGGGATACTCTGCTTCAGAATAAAGCCAAGCAAGCCTAGCCCTGGACTGTCTCTCGTGTGGGCTCTTTACCCTTGACCTCTTGATGTGCTTGTCTCTGGTGGTCACTAGTCCCTTTGTAAGGGTGGGTGGTGCAGCCAGCTCCCTCTCCCTTATCTGATATCTGGTTCTTCTGTGGTCCTTCCCCTCAGTCTTTTGCTCCCCTCTGCTGCTGTTAGACTTGTCTTCAACTCAAGTGTCTGCTCTGCCATTGCGCCTCCTTCAGGTGATCTTAGCAGCTCCATGGCACTTGCTGTTTCTAGCTACACTATACTTGGGGAATAGATTGTTATGCATTCTACCTGCTATGGATGGAGTCCTCTCTCTCCTCAAATTTGCATGCAGAATCCATAACCCCAAATGTGACCATATTTGGAGACATGGCCAATGATTATGTAGATCAGTGACAGGAAGAGCTACAATCCAACAAGACTGGTGTCATTATAAAAGAAGGAAGGGACAACAGATCCATCTCTAGCCAGGAAAAAGGGGGTGGGACATGTGAGGAAAGTCTGAGTGAGAAGATGTCTATCTACAAATGAAAAATACAAAGGCCTCCTCAGAAACCAGCCCTGGTTATCTCTTGGATTTGTTTGTTCTAGAGCTGTGCTATAAGACAGTTTGGGGAGGTGGTTACTCAGTGTATGGTATTTTGTTATAGCAGCCTGAGGCAGACAAGCATAGGGGATAACTTAGCATTCTCGGATTCCAGTTGGTTTGGTCTATGCACACATTGCTCTTCTAATAATGCACTTAGCAGCCTAGAACCCTCATCTGCATGTGCTATGTACATGTGCCCCTCTTTGAGCAAGGTACCTGGCAACCTGTAAGCAACAGGATCCCCGACCTACAGCAAGCTGTTAATAACTCTTTCTCCAAACAATATACCTTCCCCATTCACAAAAATTTCTGTTAAAATGTATTCAGAGCAGCCGGGCAGTGGTGGCGCAGCCTTTAACCCCAGCGCTTGGGAGGCAGAGGCAGGTGGATTTCCGAGTTCGAGGCCAGCCTGGTCTACAGAGTGAGTTCCAGGACAGCCAGGGTTACTCAGAGAAACCTTGTCTCGAAAAAAAAATTTTTTTGTATTCAAAGCACAGGTGGGTAAGAAGGGAGGGGGTGATACAGCCTGGAGTGTTTTGGGGTACATGCTCAATAAGGCAAACTATGTTCTGTCAATGAAATTTTAGAAAGAATCTCTATTTACCATTTGTGCCTGAGAATAGATTGGGCAGAAATATAATTAAAACCAGGTGTCTTTGGGCTGTAGAAAAATGTTAATGATTAAGAGCACTGACTGTTCGTCTAGAGGACTCAGGATAGATTTCCAGCTAATGACAGCGAACAACCGTCTTTAACTCCAGTTTTAGGGGATCTGCTGTATTCTTTTTGTTGTTGTTGTTGTTGTTGTTGTTTTTGGTTTTTTTCAAGACAAGGTTTCTCTGTGTAGCCCTAGCTGTCCTGGAACTCACTCTGTAGACCAGGCTGGCCTTGAACTCCGAAATTCACCTGCCTCTGCCTCTCAAGTGCTGGGATTAAAGGCATGCGCCACCACTGCCAGGCTGATCTGCTGTATTCCTCTGGCCTCCACAGGTACTACACAAATGTGATAGCATAGACATACACTCATGTACAAAAAATTAAAATTTAAAATGTTAAAAAATGAAATCAGATGCACAATGGAAGGCTATGTATTTAGTGAATGAAGGCTTATATAATCTAAGTCTGCCAATCAAAGCGGAGCCACTTAGGCTATGTTCCTTAGCAACCAAACTCTTGAATCCCACAAAAGAATCCCATTGGGGCACTCATGGACCAGTGTTAATCCTAATGGTCCTTTCTTACCTGTAACAACACTTTACTTTTGAATAGTTTTCCATGCTACTTTGTAGTTTGTGTGAGCTTTTATTTCAGTTCCTTAAGTAAAATGCCAAGAACCTGCAAACACCCAGCCCAGACTGCAACAGGCAGGAACAATAGCTAACACCCAGCCCAGACTGCAACAGGCAGGAGCAAAAGCTCCTAATCACACCTCCTATCTTCAACTGCTGACACACCACCACAGTTTGGTGGCTGACGACGGTAGCCATTTATTTAGGTCATCTTTGTGTAGATCAGCTTTTAAAGCTGCTCTTGGCTCATTGGCTTTCCTGGTCTTGACTGAGCTGACTGTGTATCTGTGATCACCTGTGAGGCTGGTTAGACACTTGCTTGGGACAGTGGTCTCACTTAGGAGGGCTCGTGTTGGCTCTGGAGAGTCTCTCGTTCTCTCTCAAGGGGGCTAGGGCTTGAGCAACGTGGAGCAACGTGCCAAGGAAATGAACAGGGTAGAGGTTGGGAAAGAAAAGCTTTCAACCAAAGTCAAAGATCTGGGCCTTTCACGCACATCTGGTCAGTTATCAGTTGGCTTTTAAATAGAAAGGAATTTGGTTGAAGAGATAGGACTATATAATAATAAACTCTGCAAAAATACCTGGTCTACTCAGGTACTGATGTGATTTGAGGGCGCAGGATGCGGACAGATGAGAGAAACCTGTCTCCTCTGGGGTGCCTGCTCTGGTGGCCTGGGCACAAAGCACTCCGGTGCTTCCCAAGATGTTCCTGGATCCTGGCTTCAGGAATTTAAACTTCAGCCTGCTATTGAGCCAGGGCAAGTGACATAATAAGGCACCGTAGCAACACCTACCATGTTGGCCGTTTGCAGATTAAATATTACGTGGGAACTGCACAGACATGCCAAAGTATCCTATAAATACCTGCTATTCTTACTGTCTCATATAATCCTGTCCACCAGGTAAGATTGTATCTCCATTTTACAGGAAGCTAAGTCTTGGCATGCTCAGTAATTGTGCTAGTATACGTGGCTGGCATGGGGTAGCCTGGCTGTTGGCTGCAGCGGCCGGATCTCTGGAGATTCTTCCTCTGCCTTTCCTATCTAGCCTCTGTTCGCCAGCATGAAGGAGCATAGTTGAGGCTGAAGAAAATGACTTTGGTTTTAGAATGTAGATTTGAACTATCAGGACAGCCAGCTAAAGACTTCTGCTCAGCCATTCAATTTGCACAAACATGGAGTGTCGGAGTTAGGGTTTCTACTGCTGGGAAGAGACACCAGGACCAAGGCAACTCTTATAAAGGAAAGTACTTAATTGGAGGATGGCTTACAGTTTCAGAGGTTCAGTCCATTATTGACATGGTGGGAAGGAAGCATGGCGGTCTGCAGGCAGACAGAGTGCTGAGGGAGCCACAGGCAGCCGAAGGGGGCTATGGGCCACCCTGGGCATAGCTTGAGCACAGGAGACCTTGAAGCCCACCCCCACCATGACACATTTCCTCCAACAAGGCCACACCTCCTAATAGTGTCACTCCCTATAGGCCATGTATTCAAATACATGAGTCTTTGGGGGCCATACCTATTTAAACCACCACAGAAAGCATAGAGGTTACATTATAATCCCAGAACCGGTGGGAGCATAGCTGGATAAGATCATTCTGGGAGGCGGGGTGTCATGAAAGCAGAGGGGTCCTGGGATAAATGTGAGTGGATGGTAGAAGAGAGTCCTGTAAAGGAATCAGGTGAGTAGGCAAAGAAAGGAAGGCAGAAGGTGGCTGCACATCTGAGTTCACCTGGGAGAGTCTTGGTTTATGGGGGTGAGCTTGACATGATTATTAATTAGTGTCCCTTTTCATTTTAAACAGTGACCCAGTTGGCATGATAAATTACATATTCACCCTACTTTAGAGGGTCAAGGCGAAGTAAAGCCTCGGGGAGGAGGAAATGTAGGCAAATGTACCACAGAAAGGACAAGTACAACCTGCTCCACTTGGATCAGATGCTGCACACCGATGAGCTCAGAGCGGGGAGAGTGAAAGAGAGAATGTGGTGTGCTGAGCCTTCTGATGTTGAAACACCATGTTGTCTACAGAATTCATGCTCAGGAGCCTCAGAATCGAGTCATATCCCCACCCCAACCCCTCTCATATTTTAAGGAAGTTTATGATTTTCTGCTTGGCTGCACTCATAGCTACCTTGGAGTGTACACAAACCCATGTTGGACGTAGCTCATGGAATCAAACAGAATCTGAACAAAAGGTAGCAGAGGTACCAGGTGTACCCACGCCTCAGCAGAAACCCAGCTGCCATCAATGGAAAGGCAGCCCTGGGACCACACCAGTCCTAGCCCCCATTCAGGGTTGAAGGGACCTCAAGTGTGTCCAGACTTGACAAGGAGAAAGCCACTAGACAGAGACATTGATAGGCAATGGGGCCTGCTGTAGCTGCTTGTATTACACATGCTAATTATGTTCCCCCCACCCCAAACTGTTTACACGAAAGGGACTGCACAAAGGCTCTGGGAACCTACCCTGGCCCTGCCCCTCCCCCC
>JADRCD010197098.1:0-18083 GCA_019843815.1 Montemys delectorum | reverse complement strand
GGAGGAGGAGGAGGAGGAAGAGGAGGAGGAGTAGGGGAGGAGGAGGGAGAGGAGGAGTGGGGGAAGAAGAGGAGGAGGAAGAGGAGGAGGAGAAGGAGGAGGAGGAGGGGGGAGAGGAAGAGGAGTGGGGGAGGAGGAGGAAGAGGAGGAGGAAGAGGAGGAGGAAGAGGAGGAGGAGGGATCCATCATGCTTTAGGAGAGGTGGAGAAAGGCGGAAGAGAGACACCATGCTGGGAGAGTGTACAGAACAGAAATGCAGAGCTGCCCTGTGAAGGGGCCGGGAGAGGGTGGCTCAGAGGGCTGATCAACTGTGTCAGGAGCAGCCAAGATGGAACACAGAATTAGTAAGTAGTAACTTGGGATTCTTGGGGGTGGGGGGGTGAGAGTGGGAAGGTAGATTCTAACAACATGGCGGTTAGGCAGTGGCCCAGTGTGTGAAGACTTTCCTGTAATTGAACAATAACTTCATGATGGCCTTTGTAAAAGCAGACCCATCGTGCTTCACGTGGGAATCCCAGGAGTCAAGGGACCCCTCGTATGATCTGCCTTCCCATCTCGAGGATAAATACCCAAGAAGAAATAGAACAGAAGAAGAAATACAACCCAAAGAAGAGCTGATGGGGAAAGGGGGACAGGTGGAGTGGCGCAAGTGGATTAGACCCTAGACAGAGGTGAAGAGGGACTTTAAATGGATAAAGACAACAAGAAAGTAACTGACAAAATGGGAGAGGATCTCCAGATGCCCTGATGTGGGTCCTGATGCTGGAGGCAGAGGGCAGCTCCTGGCAGGAAGTGCTTCTCTCCTCTCCTCCCAGGGCCATGTTGATCCCTTATCTAGTGTTGGACTGCTACCAGCCCAGTTTTGAACTATACTTTCTCTCCCTGGCACTCACTGTCTTGAACTATCTCTGACCTGTGTCCCCACTGGTCACCTACCCTAGTGGTCTCAGCTACTCCAATGACAATTCATTCCATTATTCAAAAATCATCTTCCCACCCCTACCATGTGTTAGGGACTGTGAGGCTGAGGGGGACAATGGACAGCAAGCAGATGCGGCCCTATTATAGAGAGGGATAGCTGAAGCAAGCCACCGCTGTATCACGAGAAAGCTCGAGACACACGCCACCAGCAAGCCAAGCCTGAGACAACAGTGTAAGCTGCTGAAGCCCGGGACTCTCTCACCTCTTCTCAACCTGTTTACCTGCCGTATGCTAGCTGAAGCTTGGCGTTTGGCCCTATCCGTCCTCCATGGTTCTTTTATTTATTTATTTTTTAAGCTTTATTTATTTATTATCTGTATGAGTACCAGAAGAGGGCATCAGATTCCATTACAGATGGGAGCCACCATGTGGTTGCTGGGAATTGAACTCAGGACCTCTGGAAGAGCAGTCACTGCCCTTAACCGTTGAGCCATCTCTCCGGCCCTCCCTCCATGGCTTCTGAATCAGCCTGGTGGTATGCAGCCTGTAGTGGCTATTCCTGGTTGTCAACTTGACTACGTCTGAAATGAACTACAATCCAGAATTAGAAGGCTCACCTGTGGCCCTAATCTGGAGGCTGAGAGATACAAGTTTCTGACCTGAATCTTGGTATGGAGACCTTGAGGAATAGTGGCTATGAATCCCAGAGGATTAACATAGAAAGCTCTATGAGTTCAAGATCATCTGGGATTAAGGGTGTGGTGGCATAGTGGCTATGAATCCTAGAAGATTAAGACTGGAAGATCTATGAGTTCAAGCAAGGTCATCTGGGGTTAAAGGTGTGGTGGCACACACTTTTAACCTGGGCTACACTTTTTGCTGGAGACCCATATAAGGACATTGGAAGAAGGAAGGCTCTCTCTGCTTCGCCTGCTTGCCTTGTGGGACTGAGCAACTGCTAGATCCCTTGGACTTCCATTCACAGCTGCTGCTGACTGTTGTTGATTGTTGGGAGTTGGACTACAAACTGTAAGTCATCAATAAATTCCTTTACTACATAGAGGCTACCATAAGTTCTGTGACTCTAGAAAACCCTGACTAAGACACAGCTCAATCCTTCTCTACACAATTCTGAGTTTTCAAGGGTCCAAGCAGCATCATGGTGCTCCTTAAATTAAAACTGCTAGAAAAACTTACAGCAGAGGCCGGTGCATGGGTGCATCCCAGCAGCTGAAAAGCAGAGGCAGCTGTACAGAAAGTACCAGACTAGCCAGGGTATGGAACAAGACCCTCTCTCAAAAACAGACAGGTGCCAGCAGGACGACTCAGTCAGCGGTCAGCCTAGGGTCGAACCGTGGGCCCCACATGGTGGAAGGAGAGAACTGACTTTTGCAAGTTGTCCTCTGACTTCCATACCCAAGCCATGGGTTGCTAGCACACACACACACACACACACACACTCACACGCACACACACACACACACACACACATACTTGCACGTACACACACATGCATACACATATACACAAAATAAATAAAATATAATAAATTCTTTAAAGCAACAAATCTAACAAAAATCAAACCAACAAACAAGCTATAGGAACAAAAGGAGAAACTGAAAAATTCATTAGTGGTAAAAGAATTAGGTTGAAGATAGTCAGTGTGTGAGCAGAAAATAGACACACACACATATGCATGAGTGGGTAAACCATGAAAGACTTGCTAAATACATAAATAATATGGTTGAAGCAGAGTGTATCCTTTTCCTCTAAAAATAGAGAATGTAAGTGCCTGAGAACCATGTGCTAAACTGGCCACATTTTAGGCCATAAAGAAATCCTTAATAGACAATATGCTCTTCTCTGGTTGTAGTAGAACAAGGCAATAGCTTAATAACAAAAGAGTCAAAGTCGACTGGATGGTGGTGGCCCACACCTTTAAACCCAGCACTGGAGAGGCAGAGGCAGGCAGATCTCTAAGTTTGAGGCTGTCCAGGTCTACAGAGTGAGTTCCAGGGACAGCCAGAGAAACCCTGTCCTGAAAAACAAATTTAAGTCACTATCACCTTGAAATAATTTTAAAATGTATCTAAAATAACTTGAGGTTTGTGTTTTTTTTTTAAAGCAAACTCTGAATTGTAGAGTATTTAGAAAATAGAAATAAATCCTCTTCAAAGTGATTTATTTTCATGTATGTGTCACATGTGTGGGAGTAGGAGCATGTCAGATCCCTGCAGCTAGCTGTAGTTAGAGGCTGTTAGGAGCTGTCTAATGTGGGCACTGGAAACTGAACTCAGGTCCTCTGGAAAAACTGCAAGCACCTTTAACTGCTTAGCCATCTCTCTAACCCTAATAAACCCTTTGAAACAACCAAACTGAACATGTTAACCTTTTTCAAGACTCTTTTTCTTGGTGGCTGAGGATGCTCTTTCTAGTTTGACTGATCTGATGTCCCATTCACAACACTCTGTCTAGTTCCCTCCACACACTCTACCATTTGTCTTTCTTTCCATTGTTGTTGGTGGTGGTTTTTTTGTCTGTTTGTCTGTCTGTTTGAGACAGGCTGACATAGCTCCAAGGTTGCCCTTGAACTGCAGATCCTCTTGCTTCTCTCTCCCAAGTGCTAGGATTATAGGTATATGCTGTCGTATCTGGTTTATGCAGTACTGGGGCTCAAACCTGAGGCTCAGTGCATACCGAGCAAGCACTCTACCCACTAAGCTACACTCCAGCCTCTCTAGGTCCTGGGGCTGTTGGGTTTCATCGTCTCCAAAGCTTGTGCACATATGCCTGGACTGTTATCCCTTCTTTCCTGTCTACAAAACTCATAATGACCAGCATAGTGAAACAGGCCTTGTACTCTTAGCACTCTGTGAGGCTGAGGCAGGTGGATCTGGGCCTACACAGATAGCTTTAAACAAAGCCAAACCTCTCTTATTTGTTCTCAACTCTCCCTTCTTCAGAATTGTTGCCCCACATTCCCCATAGTGTCTTCTTCTGGAACCCTCTTGAATGATAACAGAGCTTCACTCATGTCCTACAGACTGTTTCCACAACACTGATGCCAGACCCCTAAGTTCCTTGGCATCTTCTCCTTCTACTTTACTGGAAGTCGGGGAAGGGTTCCCCCAACACCCCAAAGCAAACATAGATTTATTAAGAAAAAGTGACTCAAAACCTATCCCTGAGAGTAGAGGGGCTCTCAGTGAGGAGTGCTCTGGGTATATTTTTTGTGGGTTGTTTTTCTCAGCTCTTCTGGCTCAAAGTTCTCTCCAAGTTGACTGATTCAATCTGGCTTCTCTTGGCTTCTCACTGAATTGCTCTGTCCTGCCTCAAACAAACTCTGGCAATCTATCCTAATCTTCTGGCTCCTTCTTATTCTCTGGCTTTAGCTGTCTCTGCGGACCTACACTGAACTGCATGAACTCATGAATGAGCTCAACTCCATTGCACTCACTCAACTGAACTGCACCAAATTCATCTCTGCTCAACTCAACTGAACTATACTCACTGAACTGCCCTCCCCCAGACTCATTCCGCATTTCTCTCTTAAGTAGGCACGCTTCTCCATCTGTTCTGTGTGAGTTGGGTGTATCCTATCTCTGACTCATTCTGTCAAATCTTTCTCTGATTCAGCAGTTTGTCTGCCCCTCCAATTAGATGTCACTTTCAAACATGGCTGCTTCCGTCTACAAACTAACTTTATCTTCACTGTTTGAGATCAAATGTGTGTACTAAGGGCCTGTTTGTATTCTAGCCAGATCTTACTGTAATCCAGAGCATGTTGCCCTGGATAACATCTTTGGATCATATCTTTGGATGTGATTCCTTGCCAGAACTGCCATATTGCTGGATTAAAATTCCTTACAGGCTCCTGTGTCCTTTGAAATGCAAACAGAAGGCTTGTGTTATTTATTTATTTATTTATTTATTTCCCTTTTTTAAAAGGTTTTGTTCCTTGTCTGTCCCCATGAGGGCTTTGCACAGAGTCATCTGGGGTATTAGTTCCCACCTTTTGAGTCATACCCCTTTAGGGGTGGTCACACATCAGATATCCTGCATATCATATATTTATGTTACTATTATAACACTAGTAAAATTACAGTTATAAAATAGCCACAAAATACTTTTATGGCTGGGGCCATCACACCATGAGAAACTGTATTAAAGTGTCTCAGTATTAGCAAGATTGGGAACCACTGCTCCAGGGGGAAGCCAAGCCAAGTCAAGTGGGACCAAAAGCAGAGAGATAACAGGAAAGGAAGAGAGACGAAAGGCAAGTGGAAGTCCACAGCCTAAGAGGTCAGGGAAGGATAGGTCTAAGTCCATGACACAGGACAAGGACAGGGAGCGGCTGGGGAGCTGGTTTGGCAATGGAAATGGGATCAGGTGCCAGGTGCTATGTGGTTTCACCCTTTTCAAGAACATAGATCAAGTCTGCTTTGGCGGGCAGGGAGGGGGTCCCTTGTTTCCACTTATGATGCTAAGCAAGCTCCTCTTCTTTACGATGCAGTAGGGCCATGCACAAGGATTCTGTGTTAAGTGTGTTCAGGAAACTGGAGTGTCATTTGGTACTCCATGATATTTATCACTGAGTTCACAGTTTTAATAGGATGTTCAGTGTTTGTTTTGAGGGAGATCTCAGTATCCCAGGCTACTATGCAAGGGTACTTGAAGGGGTTGTAAAAATGGGTCAGATCCCTGGGGCTGGGGTGGTGAGCTACCCGACATGGGTGCTGGGAAACAAACTGAGAGTCCTTTGGAAGAGCAGCAAACTCTCTTAACTTTAACTCCAGTCAGTGTTTAACATTTTAAGTTAGCATTTTTCAAGTTTATGTGGGCACCCTTTCCTTCCTTACTCTTCACAAAAACAGAACAATTTCCAGGCACTTGTCCTACGTGTGTTTGCTGGAGTGCTTCCCACGCCCGATGGCTCTCAGCTCAGGGCTCCAGTGCTCCCAGTGCTCCCCTAGGGCAACTCAGAACACATTTACAACTGGAATCTAGCAGGCAGAAGCTGAGGATACTGCTAACATCTTAGAATGCACAGGTCGTATCTGTCCCCCATTCCCACCCCAACAAAGCTTTGCCTTATCCCAAATGTCCATAAGGACAAGGCTGAGGAACCCCATTTTTATTAAGGATACAGGTGCTATCAGATGGGAGATGGTATGTGAGAAACAGTGAGAGGACCCAGCAGAAACCTGGACCACGCTCGCTCGCCAAGTCTGGACACCTAGCGCCACTCTCAGCCATTCCTAATCTCCCAAGCATTCTCTAAAACCCCACCCCAAGGTCACTGTTAAAGTGAAGTTTTAGCCAACCATCCTAAGGCTTCGGTTCTCTGCAGCCTTCGAAACTCACCTCCTGGGCTGTGGGGCATCTCCGACTCTCGTTCAGTGCCCATAGCTCTTGCTATATGAAATGTAGCTTCTGGCAGTAGGTCTAGGGGAGCTAGCAAGGGTGTGAAGAGGTGGAACCCAAGCCCACATAAACACAGGGGATTAGGGTTACCTCAGTGAGTCAGAAGCCAAACAACTCTAGAAAATATGCCCCAAGGGCACAACCAGGAGCCATTTCAAAGGCCAAAAGCAAACAGCTTTGTGAAGCTTCCAGAAGTTCCTACCATGCTGTTCCCAGCCAAGTTTGCCCTGTACAGTAATGCCTTGGATCATGCCAGCAGGACAGTCTCAGGACTGAGGAGGTGAACAAGGTACTATTTTGAAGTCCTATAATGTACTAGAAACCAGGGAAACAGAAAGAAAACAGGAACTAAAGCAAACACTAGGATTGCAGGTAACAACAACAACAAAAACAAAAAAACAAAACAAAACAAATAACATGCAGAGAGCACTGTTGATGCTCAGAGGTACCACACCCATCCAGTACCTGTGAGGGCCTGGGTTAAATCCCCAGGAGACAGAGAAAAAGAATAGATACAAGAGAAGTTATCTGACCGTATGAAGAGCTGCAGAAAGAGAAAACCAGAGAGATGTGGAATTGGGGAAGTAGGTGGAAGAGAAGCTCTTTCTGAGGTAGTAGCTCTTGGCTGGGAACTTGGACCACAGCAGGGCAACCTGCATCAGTTGAGGGATGGAATAAGCATTCCAGAGAAGGGAAGAGTCTGTACAAAGACCTGTGGGAGTTGAGAAAGATGGAGAGGAGATGAGGAAGACACCTGATGTCAACTCTGGTCTCCACAGTCACTGACACTCCTGTGTCACATGCAAACATACACATACAAATACTCACGCACATATGTCCCCAACACTGTTAGTAAGACATATTATGAATACACATATATCATGTGATACAATAATAGTGTCATGGGTGGCCATGTTTCCAGAATCCTTTTCTATCCTTTTTTCCTTCTCCCCCTCCCACAACTCCCTCTTGTTTTCTCCACATTGAGAGGAGCTTGGCTTGGACGAGGTTCTGCAGAAGTCTGTCTAGACGGTGAGTTGAGAAGGCCACAGGACAGACTCCAGGAGACATCAATACTGTAGCCAGTGAACAAGTCAAAGGTAGCCTGCTTACTCAAGTTCAGGAACAAAGCGTGTGTGTGTGTGTGTGTGTGTGTGTGTGTGTGTGTGTGTGTGTGTGTGAGAGAGAGAGAGAGAGAGAGAGAGAGAGAGAGGACACCATGCCCCTGCTTTTCCTTCCTACAGCTTCTAACTCAAGTCCAACTCCAGAGTTCTTAGGTCTATGCAGCTCCTATCTTAAGTCTCTCTTATTAAGGTACTCTGCCCTGAATAGATGCTCAGTAAAATGCTATCACTAGGCTACTTTTGGCAACTAGAGTGTGAAGAGAGGCTCTCTCATAAGCATCATCTGTCAATAAAAAAGCCCATGGCCAATGAGCTGAGGCAGGAAATAGGAGGTGGGACAGAGCTGTTTGCCAGAATGGACCCTCAAATACTGAATTCCAAAAACCTACTTTAATAATGGTTCTTAAATGCTTCAACCTCCCTCCCAGCCCATTGACTAAAAGTAGGGGAGAAAGATGGTTAGTAGGACAAGGAGGATGTGGACCTGCTTAGCAGTTCTTTGGGACGATTCCAATCTTCACTGTCAGGATATCAGCAGTCCAGTCTAAAACACCAAACACAAATCAGTAGAAGCAGTTCAATCCAGCAGAAACCTCAAGGCTCTGCTGAACTGAACTTGCTGTGGCACTAGTGAAGCTCAACCTGAAAGGTGACTGTGCTTAACACCCTTACACAGAGCCTACCCCTCTCCCGCCGTCTCCATTTCTCTCTGATCCTAGTTTCCTCTTTTCTTCATTTATAAGCGCTTTCTCAAGATAATCTTATTTTAAGGTCATCCAATTGCACACTTAATTCTATCAGTAAGTTTGATTCTTTCTTGGCATGTTTCTGGTGTTAGGACACAGATCTTTGCAAAACTGTCACTCTATCTTCTACAGCTTGCCTAGCTGAAAATTCAAAAATTAAATAAGAAAATAAGATATTCGATGAAAGACTTTCCCTTTACATGAAGGATATAGCACAATCAATAAGTATTTCTTGACTCCTGAATATTACACAATTCTATTCCCTAGAGATACCTCATACCACCTGTTGTATCCCTCAGGATTTGTTTTATCCTATAAGAACAAGGATGGATTTTAAATTCTATTTCCATGTTTTGAAAACTTCATTTAAACCACATTAAACCTCATTTCATTTACAGAGTTCATCTAGCAGATCAGGGAGATCTACATCATCAGGATGCCAGTTCTTGTCTGCCTGTATTCCCTCATGGAGAACAAGACTAATTCCACCTCAACACACACAGGCTATAAGGAACAGATTTCACCCTTTTGTTCCACTCCAGCTGATTACATCAATGGGATGGAACCCTAGAAGGATGTCAGTATGTACACTTTTCTCATTTACAGCTAGAATTAAATTGCTGTCTTTTACTAATTCCAAGCAGAATTAACATCAACATCAACAACAAAATTATGTATGTCTTTCTCATAAATCTAGTATTTCTTGACTTCTAGCGTCCTTACCTACTTCCTTTCTCTCAAAAGAGGGTCTCATTCTATAGCCTAGGCTAGCTATGAACTTCCTGGATATCCATGTGTGTGTATGTGTGCGTGTATGTGCATATACCATGCCATAGCATACATCTGGAGGTCAGAGGGCAACTCATTGGAATTGGTTCTCCATCCCCACCATGTAGATCCCTGGGATTCTGCTCAGGCTATCGGTATTGGCAGTACATGCCTTTTTCTCCCAAGCCATCTCTTAGAATCTATTTTCTTTGCCACCTTATTTTTGAGATAAGGTCTTTGAACCTGGCCGTTGTCTTAGTCTGTGATGAGACACCGTTGTTGTGGATGGGCTTAGTGCTATTTGTATATTGATGCTAATTCTGCTCTTCTGGGAGGGGCTTTGGACAAGGAATGAGTCATACTCAGGTGACTTCTTGTGAACCAATCCCCTAATGAATGAAAGAGCCAATCACTGGGCGAGTAGGTTGGATGGAGGAAGAGGAGGGAGTTAGAGACTTTTTGGAAAAAGGATAGTGTGAGGACAAGATGTATCTATGAGTGTCTCCCGGTTTCAATGGCAGTTCCATCAGGATTCACCACCAGAGGATTTAGATTTAATAAGGCTTACAAGTTAGGATTTTAGTTGTTGTGCCCAAAGATTGAGTTACTGTTGTTTCTGAACTAAGTTTGTGTTTCATTTCCCTTCACAAGGCAGCTCATCTGGGTTCAAGAGAGAAAGGTACAGTGCAAAGCATGGGTTTGCTGGCTGTGTACCACAAAGGCCATGGGGGTACTGAAGCATGGGGCTGGCATGGTAACAACCTGCCAGTGGGAACCTAGTGAGCTAGGTGGAGAGATCATGGAGCTCTGAGTCGGAGTCTCCACAAGATAAAAACAGGTCGGTCATTGCCATGGCAGAGGCACAAACGGGATGTGCTGGTTCCTTTTTAATACTTCCCGCAACACACCATGACTTAAAAACAATTTCGTGAACATGGTCATGGTGGCATAAACCTTTCTTTCATCTCAATACTCAGGAGGCAGAAGTAGATGAATCTCTGTGAGTTTGAGGCCAGCCTGATCTACATAGTGAGTTCCAGGACAGTCAGGGCTATGTAGAAAGATCCTGTCTCAAAACACACAAAACAAAACCTATAGCTTGGAGGGGAAAGACTTATTTTAACTTAAGACAACCTGTAGTCCATCATCCAGGGCAGTCAGGACAGACACTCAAAGCAGGAACCTGGAGGCAGGAACTGAGGCAGAGGCTGCTCACTGGCTTGCTCCTTCTGGAGAGCCGTACTTTCTTACAGCACCTAAGATCATGAGCCTATGGGTGGCACCGCCCACAGTGGGCTGAGCCCTCCCACACCAACTAGCAATGAAGAAAATGCCCCAGGTTTTCCCACAGACCCATCTAGTGGGAGTATTTTTTCAAATGAGATGTTCTCTCATTCGAAATGACTGGAGTCTGTGTTCCTTTGGACATACAAGCAGCCCAGTACAGCTAGTTGGCTGGCCAGTGAGCTCGAGGATCCACCTGTCTCCTCCGCCTCCCCTGCGCTGCTGTTTACATGGATCCTGGGACTCAAACTTGGGTCCTCATGCATGCACAGCGCAGCGCAGCACACACTTTACCAGCTCCAGTGCCTCCCCGGCCTCCTGATGTGTGTTGTTGAAAATGTACTAGGCAAACTATTTGCTTTTCGTTGTCTTCTTTAACTTTTAAATTTAGTACACTGTTTGGTTTTTATTGCATTTTTAAAATTATTTTTTAAAGTTATAGTCATTTTCTACTTATGAGGTACTATGAAATTCCATTAAAAATTTTTTTTGCATTAAAAGAGGTAAAATGATTTGAAGAAAATTAGTTAGAAAATACTAATGTAGATATAGCTGTTAATCCAGAATAGCAAAACTGACTGGGGAGGCCCCAAACAGCCTCTGCCTCACAGCAAATGTGCTGCGCACGTGCAGTGCAGATTTCCTTGACAGTTTTCTCCATATCGGGAAATCATCGTCACCAACAAGGCCAGTCATGGAGGGCTGCCTGCCTTGGAGCAGACTTCCATTATCTCTCATGATATTCTCTAATGTTTTTGAGCTCATATCGTGTGGATGGAAGCCAAAAAAATTGGGCATCCCACAGAGAAAAAGTTAATTTCAAACAGATAAATTGAAATAATTAAAGCCAGACAGTCCTAGAACATTAGGTTGCCAGCTCCTGGGAAGGCGACAGCTTTTGGGATGATGAGCCTTAGTTCCCAAACTGCAAGCATGTTTATCTTTTCCACCCTGTGTGGGGCTTCTCTCCTGTCTTTCTTATCCGCTCTCCAGACTGTGGGTGACACACTTTAATCAGTACCATCTCTTAGAATCTGGTGACCAGGCATATAACATTGCTTAGGGGAAATGAGAAGGGGGAAAATATCTTTAATACTTGTTTACACTAGCCTCATAGTGAGTGCATCTTGGAAAAGGATCCCCCAGTAAGGCATTCGAGACTCCTTGAATTCAGTTGCTTGCTTTCTTCCTGATTTTCACATTAAAATACAGCTGTAGATTTTATCTTTTGACAAGGTGTAGTCCAGGCTAGCCTCAAAGTCAATGTGTGGTAGGGCTGAGGTGGTCTTATACTCTTGATTCTTCCCTACTTCCAAATTCTGAGGTTCCATGAGTACACCACCACATCTGTGTCCCCCTCCTTTGAGGGAGGGTCTTACTGTGACCCTGACTGATCTGGAACTCTGTAGCCTAGGCTGGCTTCAAGCTCACTTCCTCCTACTTCAGCTTCTTGAATGCTAGGATTACTGATGTAAGCCACTGTGCTGGATTTTGTTTTGTTTTGTTTTGTTG
Organism: Montemys delectorum; assembly: GCA_019843815.1. Classification (NCBI taxonomy): domain Eukaryota; kingdom Metazoa; phylum Chordata; class Mammalia; order Rodentia; family Muridae; genus Montemys; species Montemys delectorum. The sequence goes on along the minus strand of JADRCD010197098.1, from coordinate 6,304 downwards.
TTTTGTTTTGGAGACAGCACCTGGCATAGCCTAGGCTGATGGCCAATTCACGAGGTAGCTGAAGATGACCTTGAACTTCTGATCCTCCTGTCTCCACTTTCCAAGTACTGAGAGTACAGGGTTGTGTTACCACAAAGAACTATTGGAGCCTTTCTTGTTTTCTTTGGCTAGAACCATGCACTTTAGTTCATATCAAGAGTGAGTCCATGGAGCAGGCTTTCAGTGCACTTTCTTCAAGAGAACAGAGTCAGGAGGGTGATGTACTTCAAAAAGAACAGAAAAGGCATATCTTGTGCTGGCAGGATGCCCAATGGGAAAGGTGCTTGCCATCAAGCCTAATGACTGGAGTTCAATTCCCTGAACCCACAGTAAAAGGAAAGAACACACACAGAGACACACACAAACCAGAGAGAGAGACATACACATATAGACACAGACACACACAGAGAGACACACACAGACACAAATGCATACACACATATACACACAGACATACAAACCAGAGAGAAAGATAGAGACACACACGGACACACCCAAACAGACACACTGAGACACCAACACATACAGACACAAATACATACAGACACACCAAGAGAGACAAACACACAGACACACACAAACCAGAGAGAAAAAGAAAGACATACATACACAAACACATACACACAGACACACTGACACACACAGACACAAACCCATACAGACACAAACACACAGACACACACAAACCAGAGAGAAAAAGAAAGACACACATACACAAACACATACACACAGACACACCAACACACACAGACACAAACCCATACAGACACACCGAGAGAGACAAACACACAGACACACACAAAGCAGAGAGAAAGAGAGAGACACATACAGAGACACACATACACAGACACATGGAGAGAGACAAACACACAGACATACACACACACACAGTCACACATGCACACAGACACACACAAACATGAGACATGGTTTTTCCGTGTAGCCCTGGAACTTGCTCTGTAGACCAGGCTGGCCTCGAACTCAAGAGATCCCCCTGCCTCTGCCTCCTTGGTCTGGGATTAAAGGCATGAGCCACCACTGCCTGACAGTAAGAGTAAATTTAGAAAGTACATATGTTGATCTGTGGGACTGCTGTAATAAAATAGCCTCAATTGGTAGCTAAAGCAAGGCTGAGGGCTGGGCTATTGATTTCAAGTTCACCAAAGGTTCTACCTCCTAACAGTGTTCCCACAGGAGTTGGGATTTCAACATCCAACTTTGGATTCCATCATTCAGATTACCCATGCTAGCTGCAGGGTAGCTGGAAATAGCTATTATAGCCGATCACATGATGATAACTCCCCTTATGAAATACCTGCCCTGGGCCAGCAACTGTGCTAGCTTCTCACTGAATCTGATAATGGCCCTACAAAGGTCCTTTTCTCATGCTAGTAAAGAAAAAACAAAACAGCAAATTAATTATCAGAACAACCAAGTCACTAGAACCAGTCACTAGGTTCATTCATTCAACATGTTTTAATGATTAGGACCTGAAGTGCTAGGCACACTGCCTGACTCCACATTGACTCTGTGTCCCCGATGACCTCCAGATTAGGAACCTATAATGGAGTGGACATTCCTAGGAAACAGGCAAATGCAGCTCAGGAGAGCTCCCAGCATTGCCTGGAGGATACTGGGATATAGTGGCCAGAGCAGAAACTCTTGAGTCTCTCAGTCTCATAGAATTTTCCATTTGAAAACAGGCTAACAAGAAGCATATTGCCAGGTGGTGGTGGCGCACGCCTTTAATCCCAGCACTTGGGAGGCAGAGGCAGGTGGATTTCTGAGTTCGAGGCCAACCTGGTCTACAGAGTGAGTTCCAGGACAGCCAGGGCTACACAGAGAAGCCCTGTCTCGAAAAAGAAGGAGGAGGAGGAGAAGGAGGAGGAGGAGGAGGAGGAGGAGGAGGAGGAGGAGGAGGAGGAGACGACGATGACGATGACAAAGAAGAAGAAGCAAATCACAAGTGGGTATGAGCGCAGATCTGAGAGATATACCCAGAACGTGCTTTGCACATGCTCTGCACATGCTCGTGACCCATGGACAACTTGGGAAACCCAAGCATTTAAACTTAATGTAAAGATAACTTATCTATCAATCTAAAATCATGAAAGAAAGGCCTGGAGAGATGGCCCAGCCACTAAGAACAGTTGCTGCTCTTGCTGAAGACCTGGGTTCAGTTCCCAGCACCCATGTGGCAGCTCACAAGCACCTGTAACTCCAGTTCCAGAAGATCTGATGCCCTCTTCTGGCTTCTAAGGGCACCAGGCACACACATGCACATATGTAGGCAAACACTCATACACATAACACAAAGTATGTATATTAAAGATCACTTAAAATCATGAAAGGGGGAAAGAAAAGACAATCTATATAATACTTTGAAAATGTTTGATTTCTGCAATGGGCTTGATGGTCCATGCCAGTAATTCCAGCACTTAGAGGGCTGAGACACGAGGATAATGAGTTCAAGGCAAACACCACGTTCCATAGTGAGATCCTGTCTGAAAACAAAATAAGACCAAATAGACTAAAGCCACATGATCAAACGTTTGCTTTCCTAACGGAGTGAGTCTGTAGTTGTGGTGGACTGAAGCCAAGGAAAACCAGAGTAGACCATTTAGACTTCTCTGCTGGCGTTAGTAACCTCCACCCTCCCCTTGTCTCAGAAATAGCCACAGATCTCCATCCCTGGGAGGCAGGTCTGCTCCATGCCTGGGAGGCAGGTCTGCTCCATGCCTGGGAGGCACGCTGCTCCATCAGGCTGCTCCATCCCCGGGAGGCAGGACTGCTCCATCCCTGGGAGGCAGGCTGCTCTATTCCTGGTAGGTCTGCTCTTCTATGCACCTCTTGTCTTTCATTTCAGTGTTGGCATACTGCACATTGGGCAAAAGGAACCCAGCTCAGTCACAGTGGAATACTGCAAAACTCCAATTAACGCCAGGTGTGATGGTGCAGAGCTGAAAATCATAGTATTTGGGTGGCAAAGGCGGGAGGACTTGGAGGTAAGGCCAGCACTAACACCCTGTCACTAAACAAAGAAACAAAGAAACAAATACAGTGTACCAGCTCACCAGCCTAGAGAAGGCCACTGTACCACTGCACTCTCCTGAGGGGACCAATCATTTCTAGACAGGAGGGAAGAGCTGTCAGATGACATTAAAAAATTAGAAAGTGAAATCAGGTGCTATAAACAGGAAATCACAACTAACAGAGTCTTAAGTTTATTCTTCTAATGTCTAATAAATGTGGTTGTCTGGACAACCCCAATCCAAATATGGACCTAAGCCATGATGGCAACTTTAGCATAGACAGTTCTAGCTGGTGGATCAAGAAGGAAGCAGGGAGAGGGAGAGACAGAGACATAGACAGCGAGACAGACATAGAGAAGAGATTGAGCAAAAGACAGACACAGAGAGCAAGAGAGACAGACACACACGACAGAGACATAGACAGAGAATAGATCAAGTGATAGCATAGACAAACACATGAGAGAGAAAGAGAGAGAGAGAGAGAGAGAGAGAGAGAGAGAGAGAGAGAAGGGGAGAGAGAGAGGGAGAGAGAGAGAGAGAGAGAACCTTTATTGCCTTGGCCCTAGCCTACGAGATCTATGAGATGGTATTGCACATACTCAGTGGGGACAGAGGAGAGTCAGGGGGTGGGAGTGGTTTGCCTTCAGTTAATCCTTTCTAGAAACATCTTCATAGAGACACACAGCAGTGTTCTTTACTAATAGTCTCCTGAGTGCTCCTCCATCCAGTTGGGACAACAATCAAAATGACCCACCACAGTTGAGGACAAAAACGGTTTGCTGTTTAACAGGAGTCAAGCAGTTCTACATGTGAAGCTCATTGGGTTCTCTTCAAATAAACTACCCATTTTAAAAAAAAAATTTTTTTTAGGGACATACAGGATACTAAACGAGAAGGAATTAAATATCCAAGGATGGGATATTAAATGAGAAGGAATGCCTGGTAAGATTCAGTGTGACAACAGTGCCACATTATATTTTTAGTACTTTTTTTAGTGGCCATAAGTCCTGTCGTAGTTATGACATGGCATATCATAAGCAATATTTAGTAGAATAGTTCAGAGCAGAGAAGTCTAAGGGAAACAACACTGAGCAAGAACAGTGGGCCATGGTGGAAAGTCGGTCGGGGGGCTTGTCAGTCTCTCTGCAGTGTCTGCTCAGACACCTCTCCTCCAAGTAAGTCATTGCTATTAGCTTCCAAAATCCTAAGAGGCAGCAAGATGGCTCCTCTGGCACTTGCCTTCAAACTTGATAATCTGAGTTTAATCCCCAGAACCCACATGGTGGAAAGAAGGAACAATTTGGGCAAGCTGATCTCAGACCTCCATGTGTATCCCCTCCCCACAAAATAAATATAAAAACAAACAACCCTCCCAATTGATCAGAATAAACTGGGAGTGGGAAGAGCGACTCTTATTCTTACCCCAGTGCTAGGAAAGCAGGGACAGGGGGCTTTCCAGGGCTCATTGGCCAGCTGGTCTAACTCTCTCGGCAAGTTCAGGGCCACTAGTAGACAGACAGTATTTGAGAACAATGCCTGGTTGTCCTCCAGGCATCTGCAGGCACACATGCACAGCTGAATGCACGTGAACACACATGCATATGCACACAATCACACATACTAATCTTGGCTGAAATGAAGAGTTTTCTGACTTGAGATCAAGTGGAAAATAGGTACATGTTGTATGTGGAGTGATTCTAACAGGATTTGCTGGGGGAACCCAGGGGAGCCCCAACTGCACCCAACCTCCGAAGCACCGCCACAGGAGGCAACTGCCACTCACAAGAAAGGCTGCCAAGCCTTCTGCACACTGATTGCAAAACCATCTATTTGCCGTGCTGCACTGACTCTGATAACGTCTCACTATGTATGGAGCTAATTAAATTATTAGCTGCAGAGCTGTGAGATGGCCCAGTTTATAAGCGGGCTCTCTCTTCCAAAACTGTATAACTCTGTGAATTCCCCTTGAAGTCATAACTAGTCATCCGGAATTGTTCCCAATCAACTTGTGCTTCTGAAAAAGAATTCCCAATTTGCTCCTAACCCTTCCTGGATGGAAGTTGTTTACTTGATCTCGGCACAAACAGATGGGGGTGGGGCATCTGGGGAGAGAGGCCTCTGGGCCTGAGGAGAACAAGGAGCAGTTAAAGGAGCTTTCTCTTGAGCAGAAAGGGCCCAGTTTATCTTTCTTGAAAGCTCTGGCAAAGCCTGTGGTCCAGAAACACTCATCTCTGTGTCCCCAACCTTCTCGGCCAGTGCCCATAAGGAAAGATAACAGGGCTTTAGTTCCCACTGGGGTTGTAGGGCCAAAAAAACCCAAAAAATACAAAAACAAAACAAAACAAAAAAAAAAAAACCAATGGTGGTATGGATAGTGGAGTGGTGAGAGACTCTGCTGAGAGGAACCAATGACCTGGCTCCAGATAAAGGCCCCACATACTGGCGTCCTTATCGAGACTATAGGGATGGCTCCCACTATGGCTTCGGAGATGTTCTTCCAGCTAAAAAGTGAGTTTAAGAGGTGCAACGGTTTGAATGAAAATGGCCTCCACAGGCTCATATGACACGGCATTATTATGAGGTGTGACCTTGTTGGAGGAAGTGTGTCACTGGGAGTGAGCTTTGAGGTTTCAGAAGCCCAAGCCAGGCCCAATGGTTTCTCTCCCTTCCTGCTGCCTGTGGATCCAGATGGAGATCTCTCAGCTCCTTCCAGCACCATGTCTGCCTGCACTCTGCTGTGCTTCCCCCCCACCCCACCCCCTTGTGGTGACGATGGACCAAACCTGTAAACTGTAAACCATCCCTGGTCAAGTGCTTTCCTCTATAAGAGTTGCTGTGGTCATGGTGTCTTCACAGCAATAGAACATCAACCAAGGCAGGAAGCTTGAGCTCCTCTGGAAATGATACACCGAGTCCAAATGAAGTTCCGGGTTCTGTCCTCACTGAAGAGGGTCAAGGACTCTGTGAAAGGCAAGGTGCCTGAAACTTGGCCTCAAGTGTTCAGTTTACCTTTCGCCAGCCCTGTGGCCTTTGCAGGTCACTTCACTGCTCCAGTCCCAGTACCAACTCTGAGAATGAGGATGCCAGCATGTAGAGGAGGGCCAAGACAACCATACAAAAGAACCACACAGAACTGAAGGACCACGGCCATATAATGCTATTGTTAAAAAAGGATTACTAAATTTACTTGCATGTGTGTGTGTGTGTGTGTGTGTGTGTGTGTGTGTGTGTGT
>JADRCD010197097.1:10867-22903 GCA_019843815.1 Montemys delectorum | reverse complement strand
CCTCCTGCAGGCACTTGCATTAGAGTCGCCACCCCCCAGGGGTTTATTTTGGGACTGAGCTTTCTGCCTTCCACAGGGAGCTTCAATACACAGCTCTTAAGCAGGCGGCGGGCGGCGGTGGTGGTGGTGGCGGCGCACGCCTTTAATCCCAGCACTTGGGAGGCAGAGGCAGGCAGATCTCTGAGTTCCAGGACAGGCAGGGCTATACAGAGAAACCCTGTCTCAAAAAAACCAAACCAAACCAAACCAAACAAACAAAAAAGCCAATACACAGCTCTTTCAGTGTTCCCAATGTTTGTCAAAGAGCACTTCGTCTTTGTCATAGAGACACTTAGAAAACTGTCTTTTGGCTGGGCGGTTGGGAGGCAGAGGCAGGCGGATTTCTGAGTTCCAGGACAGCCTGGTCTACAGAGTGAGTTCCAGGACAGCCAGGGATACACAGGGAAACCCTGTCTCGAAAAAACCAAAAAAAGAAAAAAAAAAGAAAACTGTCTTTTGAATTAAAGAAGGAAGTAGCAGGAAGCTTCTTCAGTCACAGATGAGAACCCAGCTCCTCCCTGAGCGGTTGGTTCTCTCCCATCAGTCCAAGGATGGCTACTTGGCGTTGGCAGCATCGGCCGTGGCTTTAGGGCGATGTCTTGCTGGGTGTTTGGCCTTCACTTTAGGGTCACGAGGTAACTGCAATCACTCCAGGTTTCAGGTCCCAGCCTGACGCGCAAGAAGTGTAGTGTTTCTTTTTGTACAGTCTCTCTATTGTGGGAAATCTTTCCCACAGTCCCTAAGAGATACCCCTCCTCGGAGCTATTGACCTGAAATGGTCGGGTGCGGCGCCCCTTAACCCGCGCTCGCTGTGTTCCTTGCTCAGGCATGCCTTTTCCGATTGAGCCACATTTTGAAACTGAACAGAGTCTGGGTGCCCTGGCAGTGAGGTTTGTGTCCACAAGGAGGTGGCATGTGCCTAACAGGCACCCTACCCTGAGGGAACCTACTTTGGAAAGAGCTGACCCACCTGAGTGCTGAAGCAGCACTCCTCTTGGGAGGAGGTCTGTGGGGCCCTTCCTGCTAGGGCTTGGCCTGTGTCCCCTGAGGGAGGCTGGCCCGGTCTTTTCAAACATAGGGCTGAGCATTTCTTTCCCGTGGGCACAGGACCTTATAAAGAGGGTTTGTAAGCTAGGCGTGCTGGGTGCAGCCTTGGATCCTAGCACTGAGAGGCGGATCTCTGTGAGTTCAAGGCCAGCCCAATTGACTGACATAGCAAGTTTCAAGACAGCCAGGATTACATAGAAAGAACCTGCCTCAAACAAATAAACAAATAGAAATAACAATAATAAAATTAAAATGCAGTTTATTTTTGTTAACTAGATAGAAAATAACAGAATAGGGTTATGCTTGGCTGCTTTTGCACAAGTGAAAATTAAACTGTGGGTCTGCCTACCACAGGCTGGACCAGCAATGTCCCCGGCTCTGTGCACCCTCGCTGCAGAGGTCACGGGTAAGAAAGAGGAGAGTCTAGCTAGCGTTAAGGGAGGGCTCTTCTGGGTTAGGGTTTGACATATGACGACTAAACCACTGCAGGCGCGCCGACACACGGCCATGGCAGCCGACACACGGCCATGGCAGACGCTGAGCTGGCGCCTGTCCCGACCTGCTTTTGCAGTCGTCATGTGGATGGTAAAAATACTCAAGTTCACACTGCTGGCAGCATTTGACACTGGAGAGTTGAGAGCTGGCTTCTGGGAACTCTGAAGACGTGAGGTAGTGTTAAAAGAGCCACCTCAGAGGGTCTCTCCGTGAAGACGTTCCTCCATTGTTCTCAGGCTGGCTGCAGCCTGTCTTTGAACTGTTGTGTGTGGTGCTCGGATCACACCCAGCCATCATGATACAGACACACATGGCACTGAAGTCCTGAAATCCTCTGTTCTGGTTTCCTCATAGAGATTTTTGAGACAGGGCGACCCAGGTTGTCTGAAAGCTCATGAAAGTCCCCTGCCCACAGTGAGAGTCACTGTGCCTGGTTTCTGAAATTTCTTTGAGGGTGTTTCCTCTAAGAAACTACTAAGTTCTAGTTTTTAAAACTGGTAAATATGAAGTGTTTTTTATAGTTTTATTTGTTTGGTTTTGCTTGCTTGTTTGAGACAAGATCTCACCGTGTAGCTGTATCTAGCCTGTAACGGAGTTCTGTCTGCAGCTGCCTGACAAGTGCTAGGATAAATGGCAGGAGCCAAATGCCTGCCAGATCTTTGCTCTGAACTGTAGAATTGGTGGTGGGCTCACTTTGGATTTCTAGCAAGTAGATAATATCCTGTTAGTTTAAAGTGAAGGAGGAATCAGAAGCTGCTGTTAGCTTTGTCAGTTAAAAATTAATTAAAGGGGCCGGGCGGTGGTGGCGCACGCCTTTAATCCCAACGCTTGGGAGGCAGAGGCTGCCGGATTTCTGAGTTCGAGGCCAGCCAGAGCTACACAGAGAAACCCTGTCTCAAAAAAACGGGGGAAAAAAAAAAAGAAGAAGAAGAATTTTAGCCTGGAAAGCTGCACATGCTCTTCCAGAATGCCTGAGTTTGGTTCCCAACACCCATGTTGTGTGACTCACAACTTCATGATGTTCCTGTCCTCTTCCTGCATCCCTGGCTGTACACACTCATACATACACACACCATGTAGATATAAATTAAAAGTTTTTAACTTTAAAAAGGGTGGAAAAGTGTGGAAACCAAAGTAACAGGGATGAGAAGAGCACTCAGCTGCGACAACTGCGTCTGACATGAGAAAACCAGTGACCTGAGATGCCTGAAACATTCATCACCGCAAGCCCAGAGACACGGGGGCGCTCGGGGGGCGCTCGGGGGGCGCTCGGAGGGACCTGGGGTGGAAAGAATGTGGAAGCAGCCACAGAGACACGCACTCCCCATCCCCCTGAATGCTGATGGCTCCTTTACGTTTGCCGAGTCCTGCAGCTTCTGGGGCAGCCTTTTGTATGTTGGCAGTCCCATATCAGTGAAGATTCTGGCTGTCATGGACTGCACTTGCACCCCAGCCTAGGTGTTGGGGCCCTCTGGCACTCACCATATTTACTGGCTCAGCCTATATGTGCTGTGTGAATAAATAGATTAACAGGAGGTTTTTGGTGTCGCTTTATTGGCCTTCATGCATCACCTTGTTGTGTGGCAAGCTTTCAGCAGTGACAGGGATGCGGAAGCACTCTCCTCCAGCACACCATGCTGTGACCAGTCCAGGTGGAACACAGAAAATGTGCGTCTGTGTGGGTCGTCCTGAGCTGCATACTCAGGATTTTTGTTATGTTTTGTGTGTGCTGTGGGCGAGGTGCCGTGGAGTTCCAGGCAGTTGTGAGTCACGGTCGTGGGTTCTGGGCTCCAGATGCAGGCCTTCTGAGAAGTGCTTCTTCTGCCATGGCTGAGCCATGTCTCCCGCGCCCTCAGCCGTACTTACAAGACTCGGGGTGGCGTAGCAGTGACCTGTGCTCATTCTTTCTCTCTCTTTCAGGCTGGAGTGAAAGGGACGCTGGGAAGACTAGTTGGAATTTTTGAGGTAAGTGCGCTAACACCTTTGTTCTGAAAGTCATTAATAGCCACGTTTTCCTGTCCTTGGGAGGGGCCTCGGCTCTCACTGAAGGCCAGGGCAGGCTGCAGCGCAGACTAGCTTTCTCTGCTTTGCCTACTGTTTGCTGTTTGTGTGGCTGCCTGTGTGGACATGTCTGAGGACAACTTCATATGTCATTCCTTAGGAGCTGTCTGCTTTGGATTTTGAGAAAGGGCCTCTCACTGGCCTGGAGCTCATTAGATAGTCTAGCTTGAGTCCCAGTGATCCTCCTGCCTCCACCTCCCTAGTGGTTACAGGCTTGCCCTCTCTGCTCAGCTTCTTTTTCCCTGGGTTCTGGAGTTGACCCAGGCCCCAGGCATGTACATCGTATTACTTCTCCTTCCTGCCACTCGTTCCTCCTGCTCTTCCAAGTGAGAAGAGCGGAGATAGGGCAGGCTGGTTGACATGAGAACAGTGAGGGGCAGGTCAGTAGGGGGAGAGGATGCAGGCCTCACTCAGCTCTTTAGCCCCGCACCCCGACAGTCTGTGCATTCCCTTTTTCCCAAGTCCCAGCTTTCCATCCCTGTGCAGCTGTAGTTAGGGAAGAAGGAAGGAAGAGAGTGTGAAGCGTGGGCCTGAGGAGTGGACTCAGGCTGCACAGATGGCTCCGCCACGGAGAGTGCTGGGCATGGCCACACGCACCTTTAATCCCAGTGCCCCCGAGAGGCAGAGGCAGGAGGATCCCCATGAATTCAAGGCCAGCCTGGTCCACATAGCAATTTCCAGGACAGCTAAGACTACGTAGTGAGACCCTGTCTCCAAAAAAAAAAAGCATTTGGTGTTTTCACGGAGGACCCGAGTTCAGTTCTTAGCAGTCATGTCTGGAGGCTAGTGGCTAACGCCTACCTCTAACTCCTGCTCCAGAGATTGGACACCTTCTTCTAGCCTTCGTGTGTGGGTACACACCCAAAAAAACGTATTTTAAAAAAAGAAATCCTTCCCAAGGGTGCTGTCTATTCCGGCAGAACCCTCTTTGGACAGAACAGCAAAAATAGAGGGCATCGTGTGCCCGGCTGTCTGGGAGTGGACAGCAGTGCTCTCTAAGCAGCTCACTAAGGAGAGCCTCTCCTCTGTCCTCTCCGTCCTCCAGAACCAGGAGAGGAAGCACAGGACCTATGTGTACGTGCTCATCGTCACGGAGGTGCTGGAAGACTGGGAGGACTCGGTGAACATCGGTAAGTCAGCGAGGGCCTGGGGAAACTGAGGACATTAGCATTTCAAGCATGTACAAAGGTAGGGGCAACAGGTGGAAACAAGTCCCTGAACACTTAGAAATGGCTCTGACGTAAAATTGGATCCTCCCAAAAGAGGCTATCCTGCCACACCTCCTGAACACATGTTGACCTCAGGCCCCTGCCATGCTGGGCCACTCTGGCCATTGGACCAATGATGAGAGCGGGATGCAGGGTCCTGTCTTACAGCTCCCATGCACACCGATGAGCTGGGCTGTGCGGAGGCAGAGGACTGGCTTAGATTGTGCCAGGCCCTGGATTCTGTCCCCAGCAGCACAAACAATTTTCAGAACATCAGTCAAGTGTCCAGGGTTTGAAAAGGAGGCCAAGATGGATGTGCTTTATGCCTGTCCTTGCCGCAGCCTGGCAGGAGCCACACCCGGGTTAGTGTTGGCTTTGCTTCCTTAATTCCATGTGCATTGTTGCTTTGCCTGCATGAGTGTCTGTTAGGGCATCAGGTCCCATGGAACTGGGTTTCACACGGCTGTGGACTGGCCGTACAGGTCATCCAGAAAGGCCACCAGTGCTCTTAACCTCTGAGCCATCTCTCCAGCCCCACACAGTTTGTAAGGCGGCATTGCTGGCTAGTCCACAGACAAGCCTTTTCCTTGCTTGTCAGCGTCACTTAGTGTTAACTCCAGTGAAGGCATCATAAGCACAGGAAGGAGCCTGAGACCTGCTCTCATGTGTATGTAGGAGTGGGCAGGGGATGTGGGGCAGCACTCCCGACCTTCCTGCCTAGCCTTGCCATGCTGAAAGTTCAGCGTGCACCATCCACACAGCTCCCCATTACAACGCCTGTGAAAATGTGGGTCTCACATTAAATCATCAGCGAATGAAGGTGTGGTCGTCTTTTAAAGTGTTGGCCGCCTTCATGGTGCTGTGTGCTGTAGAGTGGGAAGTAGCTAGAGCTGCAGAGGTCGGATGGAGACGAAGTGTGCCCTCAGAGCTTCCTTGGAGCCTGAGGTGGACAGTGGATGAGGTGGCTCACCCGGTCTGCCCTGTGAGGAAACGAAGTACAGTTGGCACTGAGGGGAAGCTGGGCCAGCGAGCGCTGTTCTCTGTGCTGCTGATGTGGAGCCGTCCTGGGCTCTCGTGCTCTAGATGGGGCTGCCTGTGCCATGTTAGGACACAGTGAGACAGCAGCCCACGCTTCCTGGAGTGTCCTCAAGGGCTCCTGGGGTTAAAGACAACAGCTGGATTAAGGGGCTTTCCTTAGGGGCTGAGAATTTAGCTTGGTGCTAGAACATTTGCCCACCAAACAGAAGGCCCAGGTTCCATTTCCACGTACGTAACATGTCTCTATATAGACATGTGTGGAGATAGGTGTGCATTAAGAGGCCTGCCATCATTTCTAATGGCTGAGACTGCAGGCTGTGCCCCTGACAGGAAATGGTTATATGCCAGCAGTGGGCCCTCATTCATGGCTTGGGGCCTAGCCATTAGGTCAGTTCCCCCATTTTGTGTGTGTAGATGTTGTGCTTGTGTGTGTGTGTGTGTGTGTGTGTGTGTGTGTGTGTGTGTGTATGTACCACGTACATGCTCAGTGCCCACAGATCTATAAGAGCCGCCCTGCAACCAGGATAGAGGAGAGTTATAGCTCCCATGGCAGCTGGTAGCTGAGCGCAGTTAGCCTCCCCTCATTCCCGAGTTTCATTTTTATAATACAGAGATTTGCGTAAGAGACAATATAAATTTTTAAAAGAAGCAATTACAATTAAAACATGTAACCCATGGGCTGGGGAGATGGCTCAGAGGCTAACCGTGTGAACATGTAATCCATGGGGCTGGGAGATGGCTCAGAGGCTAACTGTGTGAACATGTAACCCATGGGGCAGGGAGATGGCTCAGAGGCTAACCGTGTGAACATGTAACCCATGGGGCTGGGGAGATGGCTCAGAGGCTAACAGTGTGAACATGTAACCCATGGGGCTGGGAGATGGCTCAGAGGCTAGCGATGCTGGCTGTTCTCCCAGAGGACCCAGGTCAGACTCCACTAGCTAAGTAGTAGCTCCCTGACTCCCTCTGTGGACTTTGTGGACACTGGGTACACATGTGGTCTACACACAGACACAGACAAAACAATCGGGCATAAGATAAGTAAACCTGGGGGAGGGGGGAGAAGGAAAGAAGCGGGTTCTCATTGGCACCCAGGTGGCAGAGATTACTGAGGAGTTTTCTGTAATTAGTCCTCAAACCAGATTAGGAAGTAAGTCTTACTTACTATCCATCTTGTATTCGAGGAAAATGGGGCGCTGAGGAGTCCCTAACTTGCCCAAAGCTCGCTCCCTCCCCAGCTCATGGAGCCGGAGGTCAGCCTGGAGTCCAGCACACCCTTGAAGGCCTGGCTCTGGCTCACTGGCTGTATCTTACCTACTTCTCTCACTGTTGGAGGGGGAGCCAGACCTCTGGCTTCAGACTACTGTTCAGCCACTGAGCTCAGGCCAGCTCTGCTCCTCTAGCTTGACACAATCCTGTTCACTGCCCCTAGAGCCAGAAAGAGTGTTTATACAAGAAAAGCAAGCCGGCGGTGGTGGCGCACGCCTATAATCCCAGCACTTGGGAGGCTGAGGCAGGCAGATTTCTGAGTTCAAGGCCAGCCTGGTCTACAGAGTGAGTTCTAGGACAGCCAGGGCTACACAGAGAAACCCTGTCTCGAAAAAAACAAAAACAAAAAACAAAAAAAAAAGAAAGAAAGAAAGAAAGAAAGAAAAGCAAGCCAGTTGTGGTATGTGGTAGCACACACCTTTAGTACTAGCACTCTGGAGGCAGAGGCAGGACCGCTGTGAGTTCAAGACCAACCTGGTCTACATAGCATGTTCCAGACAGCCAAGGCTACATAGACTGTGTCTCAAAAATAAAACAAAACATTAATTTTAACAAGAGTAGACTTGAAATGGTGATTTATCGAGTTGCACGGTGTTTGTTTTTGTATTTTCTTTTCTCTGAATTAGCACGAGTATTGTATGTGCGTGATGTGTGTGGGTGCACCCACCCACAGCTTGCATGTGGACCCAGAGAGCGGCTCGGGAGTAACCAGCTCTTTGGAGTTTTACATGGCTTCGGAGCTTGAACTCAGCTTGCCAGGTTTGCAGCAAACCCTGTAACCTCTGAAGCGCCTCACCAGCCAGCCCTCTTTGTCTGTGTCTGTGGTGGACCCATCACTTACACAGTGTTCTAATTGAAGGCAGTAAGATAGCAGATTACAGTCACCCATCATGGTGGTCCTGGCAGCTGATGTGGTTAGTGTCTGTTAAAAGATGAGGACGATGAACTCTCCTTGGAGATGTGGCTGGCAGTGCTTGGAGCCCTGGACCTGGCGAGGTTGCCTGTGGCACTTGTGCTGGGACGATAAGCCCCCGAGGTGGGCTCCGTCGTTGCCTTGGGAAAGGTGGGGTTAGGCTCTCATGGGTTCCCCATGTAGTAACCAAGGTTGGCTTTCAGTTCCTGGTCCTGCAGAGTCCTAGAATCACAGGCACTGCTGCCAGGAAGCCTGCCTCCCCTCTCCGAACTGTGCTCGCTGCCCCAGCCTGTGCTCAGCTCTCCCCTCTGCCTCCACAGGAAGGAAGAGAGAGTGGTTTAAGATAGAAGACGCCATAAAGGTGCTGCAGTGTCACAAGCCCGTGCAGGCGTCATACTTTGAGGCGTTGAGGCAAGGCTACTCTGCCAACAACGGCACCCCTGTGGTGCCCACCACCTACTCCAGCTCCCTGTCGGGCATCAGATGACTACAGACTCTGTAAGAGCCGGAGGGTGGAAAGCAGACTGAAGCGTGGCTCTCCTCACCACCCCTCACCTCACGGCCTCCTCTCACCCAGGCATGGCGGGCAGTAGAGAAGGGTACATTGAGGTGCCGCTGCAGGCTGTGGTGTGAGGCGGGTGGGTGTGGCAGGGTGGGAACTCTTTTCTCTTCCTGAGGGTGGGGCTGGACATAACTCACAAGCACTTTCCTGCATGCCCTGTTCCTCCCCGCTCACCCTGCCCTGAGAGAGGGCACCTCCCTCTCCTTGGGTTCTGAAGTGTTCCCATTGTCTCAGCCCAGCCTGGCCAGATATTTTCTCTGATTTTTTTTTTTTTTTCATTAAAAGACACCCATGTGTGATGAAACTTTCTAAAACTCTGTCCTGTAATGTGCTGTTGAGTCCCATAGATTGGCCACGCTCCCTCAGGACGCATGTGTCTACACATTGTATACTGACGTATGACATGTAAATAAGCAGCTTAGAAAGGATCTTAACTGTTCAGTTTTTCAACGTTTTGGGGTTTTTTTTTTTTTCCCTTTTTTTTCCCCTCGGTATTTCTGGTCTGAAGCCCCTCACTCTTCACGTTTGTTTAATGCTAGTAACTTGGCGGGCTTCCCTGTCTCCTGTTCCCAGCCATGTCAAACCTAGCCACCTTCCCCTCGCTCCTGGGACCCTGACCTTCTCTAGGCCGCTCCCCTGCCAAGGACACAGACGGGTACCTGTCTCCCTTTCTGTTACCAAGCCTGGACAAGCAGTGATAGGAACTGAAATCTGCCCAATAGGCTCACAGTAGGCTTGAAATGGGATGCCCTCCCTGTCTCAGAAACTGGACCATCAGGCACCGAGTCTGCCCTGCTGGCTGGAAAGTCTGTCCATAATGCTATTTATTGCTGACATGGCCTCTCTTACCCTTGTATGCCTTACACCACGCTGACCTGGCTATGGCCCTATGCTCTGCAGCCGTCCTGCGTAGTCCTGTCCCCATGCTGAGAGGCCCCACCAAGGTCCTGAGAAATACATGGGGAACGGTGTGAACATGTATGTGCCAAGGGTTGACCAAGAGCACGCTTGGAACATTAGCTTTCTGTCTGCTTGGTCGGTGTGAGAGGTCGTCTGGGAGAGGGGCCCATTGGTGACCCTCTGGCTCCCCAAGGGCTCTGGTTGGTATTTTATGGAGGTTTTGTGGTGAATTCCCCTGCCAGTTGTGGTGGTTAGTAAAAGGAAGTAAAGGGTCCTGGGAAGGGTAAGGTGGGTGAGAGGGAGGCGTGGCCTGGCTCAGCGTGGGAGCTCCGGACTCTGTGGCGTTGCCTGTGTTGAAACGTAGCCAAGATGTGAAATTAAAATAGTACGTCTCTTTATTTAAAAACTAATAAATACTCAAACTTTGAAAAGCTTTTGCTCTTTGTTCCACTTGAGGAATGTATGTGGTGGTGCACACCGTCAACATCCAACACTTTGTGATATCAACTGGTAGACTCTAAGTTTTACATGAGTAGACTCTAATTGGCATTCTGTACCCCAGTGTTGAAACACAGATTTCAACTCAGCGTGTGTGGGAGGCATGGGAGGGGTGTCTCGGGATACTCTCAGACGCTGGGACAGGAGTGGCCTCCCAAGGTAGAGATGCCCAGTGGGTAGAGACGTACGTCATCACCGTGGAATTTGAGTTCAGGGTCAGGCTTGCTTGTCATGGGTCCTGCTTGTGGATAAAAGCTCTGTTTCTTCTTGACTGGCTAAAGCATCCTGAAGTCCCGGGCACACACAGAGGAGACTTCATCCCAGACCATGTTGTTCTGGGTCAGCTCTCCCTCAGCCATGCAGCCTAACGGTGCTGTGCCGGGAAACTGCCCTGCTGCCGGCCGCCTTCTCAGGCCTCAGTAGGTGTGCCTAACTGGGCCCAAGTTAAGGCCAGTTTTGATTATTGTTGGCATCATGGGTCAGTAAAGTGCGTTAAGTCCCCCTTCAGTGGCCTGTTAGAGCAGTAAGCAGCAGGGATTGGGCCACCAAGTTCAGCTGACAGAAGCCAGCTCTGAGCAGTTCCAGAGTCCACTGTCACCAGTTCTCCTGCGCCCTGAGTAGTGGAGCTGGTGTTTTTCCTCCCTGGCACGGTCAGCTGGCATAGTTAGAGTCTTTTTGTGATAGATCTGTCAGAGCCACAGCCTTGAACAATGCAGTGAAGAAAGTAGAAGGAACAAGAAAGTAAAAAAACAAAACTCGCCCGAATCCAGACTCTGTCATGGGCTTTGAGTCCCTCCGATTTTCCCATGCTTCTCCTGGCCGGATGGGAGCTGTTCCCGGGCTTGGTTCCGGCTCACAGTAACTTTGCGTATCCTAGATTCTATTGCTGCAGAGATACCCACGAGAAGCCCACCATCCACTGGGGGAAGACGAGAGCATAGAATGTTGCTAAGTTTAAAAAATGTGTGCTTTTGCTGTGGTTATAAACATTGGAGAAATCGCAGTGAGGTCATGTGGTCTTTTTGAAACAGGAGTTAACTTTGTGCATGTGTGATTTGAGAACAAGTGAGAAGCAGGGCACAGTTTAATCCTAGGGCAGCACTTACGGTCTACACACTTGGAAGGCTGAGGCATTGAAGGATTGCTGCTGTGAGTCAGCCATGTTAACCACTGTGTAGTCGTGTCCCAGAAACTTCAGCCACTGGAACACGAGCGAGCCCTGAGCCCTGGGCTTCTCGGCATGAGTGAGCAAAATCAACAGCCGCTCCCTCTGTTGCTCAGCCTGCCCTGTCCGCCCGAGCCCTCAGCTCGGGTGGGACCCATGGGAATCTTGCTATCCAAGAGAGTCTTTGGAAGCCTAGAATTGGCACCGAGGACTCCCATCCTGGGCTTCTGCCGCAGAGCACCTGCAGACAGAGAGGCCTGCTGGTGGTCTTGCTTCTTGCAGCCGCACGGAGCAGGGTGAGTCCCTTCCCCTGGGAGTAGGCCAGTGGTTTGTAAATGTAGCTGTGTAGCTGGGGTTCTTAATGGCAGAGCTATGGTGTATGGATTAGGGGTTGGGACTCTGGGCTTGCTGCTGAGAACTGGCTCACAGCAGGAAACTTACTGCTGCCCCTCTCTATGCTGCCGGCTTCTCCCCTGGAGGCTGGTTCTGCAGCCCAGAGATGCCCTTGCCCCTGTGCATCCCTGTGTGTGAAGCATGCTGTCCTTCACTCATATCTACGTTGCGCTGGTCCACACCTTCGATAGAGTCCCATCTTCATTTTAGAAACAGCCCGGTCCAAGCGACATTCCCATCTTGGGTCACAGAAAGCACTGTGGTTTTGTTTTGAGACACAATCTCACCGTGTAGCACTGCTTGTCCTGGAACTCACTATGTAGACCAAGGTGGTCTTGAACTCATAGAGTTCTTGCCTCGGCCTCCAGAGTGCTGGGGTGAAAGGCCTGTGCCATCCCACCCAGCTAAGCTGTGCACTTGCTGTTGCAGTTTGCTGATTTCACGATCT
>JADRCD010197094.1:0-28262 GCA_019843815.1 Montemys delectorum | reverse complement strand
AGAGAGAGAGAGAGAGAGAGAGAGAGAGAGAGAGAGAGAGAGAGAGAGAGAGAGAGAAAAGACAGAGAGACACAGAGACAGACACACACAGAAACAGAAAGACAGAGAGAGACACACACAGAGATAGACACAGAGACACAGGCACACAGAAAGAGACAGAGACTCACACAGAGACAGAGAGAGACAGGACACACACACACACAGAGTAAGAGATACAGAGAGAGACAGAAACAGTGAGACATAGAGAGACACAGACACACAGAGAGAGACACAGACATTGAAGAGAGACAGATAGTGAGGGCAGAGACAAACACACAGAGAGGGTTAGGGGTAAGAAACAAGGATAATATACTCCAAGGACATCCTGCAGAGACCTATTTCCTTGCATTAGGCTCCACCTCTTAAAGTTTCCAGAACTTCCTCAAATAGTGCTGCCATCTGGGATCTAAGCTATAACACACAACATGTATCACAACAGGGACATGGTATAGCCAACCCATAACTGCAACTACAAGAAAGTGTCGGCTTAGCGGTGGGACCAGGCACCGCTCTGCTTCTCAGCCTTGCCACACTGTGTTCTCCTTGCATCTCTGTGACCTGTGGTGGCCTGCAGTTAAAAATGATGCAGTTTAGTGGTTAGTAAGGAGACCTGCAAATGTCAGAAGTGTGGGAAAGTGACTGTGGAATGTTCAGCCCTAAATGGACACCAACAGCCACGCTCACCTTTCACCCACCCAAGGTTCAGGGAACACAGATCAAGGGCAGAAAGTTTGTAAGGGAGAACTGCACTGGGAGGACTGCTGTGACATTTCATCTTCTGGACTTGACAGGACCACTGCACTCCTGAGCTCACAGCCGCTGTGGCACCTTCACAAGACCTGGCCGTTCAACATCCCAGGATGAGTAGGTGAGGGAGTCAGGAGTCCCACCCCTAGCTGGTGGCTACTAGGTGTCTTAGTCAGGGTTTCTATTCCTGCACAAACATCATGACCATGAAGCAAGTTGGGGTGGAAAGGGTTTATTCAGCTTACTTCCACATGGCTGTTGATCACCAGAGGAAGTCAGGACTGGAACTCAAGCAGGTCAGGAAGCAGGAGCTGATGCAGAGGCCATGAAGAGATGTTCCTTGCTGGCTTGCTTCCCCTGGCTTGCTCAGCCTGCTCTCTTATAGAACCCAAGACTTCCAGCCCAGGGATGGCACCACCCACAAGGGGCCCTACCCCCTTTATCACTAATTGAGAAAATGGCCCACAGCTGGATCTCATGGAAGTACTTCCCCAACTGAAGCTCCCTTCTCTGTGATAACTGCAGCCTGTGTCAAGTTGACACACAAAACCAGCCAGTACACTAGGGGAGGGACAGTCAGTTTTCTTCAGGGATACAGTCCCTAGCAGATTGACCGTGCTCCAGAGGATGGTCCTACGCTAATATTTGCCTCGCAGCAGCCAGGAAGCAGAGACAGAGACAGGCAGAGAATGGCTTTCAAGGGCTTACTCCTACTGATTTACTTCCCGCCAGTAGATTCCATGCCCTAAGGCTCCCATGTCCTCCCGTTACATAGCCTATTACATTGCTAATCCATCAGTAGGAGCAGCCCACTCATGAGGTGGGGATCAGAGCTTGCCTGCTCCAATCATCTTTGAATGTAGCTCTGCAGGGGACAAAATCTTCCACGAACACACTAGCTTTTGTGAGATAGTTCATATCCAAACTATGACGTGTGGGTGTGTGCCTACAGGCTCACATCAGAAGCTTGCTTACCCTGTAAGCTCATTGGTTAATGGCAATGTGGTTAGATGAGGTCGTTAGGGTGGGCCCTCATGATGGGATAAGGGGCTTTATGGGAAGACGAAGAGAAACCTGAGCTAGACACTTGTCTCACCCAGGACACCCTTGTCTGCTTTGAGATCTATCTATCTATCTATCTATCTATCTATCTATCTATCTATCAGTATTTATACATTTGTATATATGTGCATGTATATGAGTATATGTATTTGAGTGTATTTAGGTTTTATGTACAATACATGTGTTCATATGCATGTATATAAATACACATGTGTTTACAGATACATGCATGCACGTATTTATGTGCATGTGCGTGTGTGTGAGTGTGTGTGTGTGTGTGTGTGTGTGTGTATTCTTATATAATTGTTGAGACTGAGAAATACTGAAATCTGGCACCTGCAGGCCAGAGACCTGGGAAAGCTGAGGTCCTAAGGCTCCTTTCCCCTCTAGACCCAGAAGCTATGGTGTCTAAGGGCTGGAGAAGCAGTTGTTCCAGTTCTGGCAGCAAATCTACCTCACCTTGCTCTGACTCTCTTCCTGGAGCTGCTGAAGGGAGGCCTCCCACCCACACTGGGGAGGCTGTGCAGCTGCTGGAGGCCTCCCACCCACACCGAGAGGCTCTGGAGCTGCTGCAGGCCTCCCATCCACACTGGGGAGGCTGTGTAGCTGCTGCAGGCCTCCCATCCACACTGAGAGGTTCTGGAGCTGCTGGAGGCCTCCCACCCACACCGGAGGCTCTGGAGCTGCTGCAGGCCTCCCACCCACACTGGGGAGGCACGTGTAATCCCAGCACCGGGGAGGCAGAAACAGGCGGATTCCCGGGGTTCACTGGCCATCCTGATTAGCTTACTAAATGAGCTCCAGTCAATGAGTGACCCTGTTTCTGAAAACAAAGTGGACTGTGTCCTGAGGAACAATACTGAAGCTGACCTCTGACCTCCACGTGCGCACACATGCACATGTACTTGCACATAAATATACTCTTGTGCACACACACATGCATACATGTACACACACACGAAAGAGAAGAATATTACTAATAGAAGTTCCCCATTTTTATCACATGTGTTGTCCAGTCACTCAAATACACAACCATCAGTTGGCCAGGTGACAAGAGGGACTTTCAGGGATAGTTTTTGTCAAATGGGCACAAGTTAGAGTCATCTAGGAAGAGGGAATGTCTACTGAGAAAATGTCTTTATCAGATAGGCAAGCCCACTGTAGGCATTGCCACCCCTGGGCAGGTGGTCCTGGGTTGTAAAAGAAAGCAGACCGAGCAAGCCAGGAGGAGCAAACTTGTAAGCAGCACAGCGTTCTGCGTTGTCTCTGTTTAGTGCCCGTCTCCAGGTTCCTGCTTGAGTTCCTTTGAAGACTTCTCTCGCGATAGCTTCCGCAGGGGATCATAAGCCAAGTAAGCCCTTCCCTCCCGCACTGCTTTTGGTCATGGTAATTTATCACAGAGCTAGACAACAGTAGGGCAGGGGCGCACGGCTGGAGAGCTTTGGAGAGACCTCTGCTTTATGTAGAACGGTTGCTAGTCACACAGGCGTTTCGGTTTCACATACGACCGTCTTTTTTTTTTTTTTTTTTGTCACAAGCAGAAGCAGACTTTTGCTTCTGACATCTTTGAGAAGAGCCAGAGTTCATACCATGGCTTTAGTTCAAATCCTGCTTCTACCACTCCTTGGTTTCATCACTTCTGAGAAGCAGAGTGACCTCTTGGAACCTCGCTGCTTTGATCTGCAAAGTGGAGGTGGCTGTGGTGGCTGTCTCAGGAGGGGTGAATGGACCTGTGGTGTGTGTGTGTGTGTGTGTGTGTGTGTGTGTGTGTGTGTGTTAGTGCGTGT
Source organism: Montemys delectorum (assembly GCA_019843815.1). Lineage (NCBI taxonomy): Eukaryota > Metazoa > Chordata > Mammalia > Rodentia > Muridae > Montemys > Montemys delectorum. Next base: position 24,627 of record JADRCD010197094.1, on the reverse strand, counting down.
GTTATAGCATGATGCCAGGCCAGAGGGGGCACTGGGATGCTATGATCTTCTGCCATAAAGACTTGTGGTGGCTGAGGAGCATGGTTTGCCAGCTGAGCCTGGTTTTCCAGCTTCACATTCTAATAGGAGCGTACATGCTCCTTGGCGCTTGGGTATTAAGGCCACCCCAATTTTCCCCTCTTTATAGGTGCCCCCTGTTATTGTTCCAGCTTATAGGATGCTCTGTCTGGTCCAGAGCCAGACTGAGCTCAGATAAACAAGAATACAAGGGTGGGGTCCATGAACACTTGTGGAATGGGACAAGACTTACCAGAAGGTGGCGCTATTGAGCCATCACTGTCAATACACTTGTTTCTGTTTTCATTTTGTTTGATGAGGCATGTGTAATTTACAAACAGTCCCCAAAGGAATAGAACTGTGACTTGTGCCTCACAGATTTAAACAAAAGAAGGATGATTTTTTTCGTGCCTCTGATAGCCCCAGTGCATCATCTCAGCCTAGGAGGATGGCTCACCTGGAGCCAGCTCCCACCCCATGCAGGCAGCATGGTTCTTGCTGTAGGTGGTGGATAGTCACACAGTAGCTTCTCCCTTTTATGGATAGTGTTTTATGTATTGGGTCAGAATAGAAAACACTTAGAGCAGCTACCACTGGGAAGCCTAGACTTTCATGTGAATGGAGTTTACCTCTCAGGATGTGGAATCCGGACGACTCCGTTGAAGTTGACAAACTAAGCTTAAGAGTGTCCCTCTTCATTTCCATATCAACATGAAGGAAAGCGATACACCTTTTATGGACCAGAGTTCATTCTCTCCACCTCTTTCCAGAAATGTGTCCTGCTAACTTTGTCAGCTTGACATAGCATAGTCAACTGAGAGAAAAGCCTTTACAGAGGAATTATCTAGATCAGATTGGGCTATGGGCATGTCTGTGAGGGATTGTCTTAAATATTAATTAATTTATGAGGGTTCAGCACACTGTGAGCAGCACCATCCCTAGGCAGAATGTCCATCCTGGATTATTTAAAGGAAGCAAACTTAGTCTGAGTCCAGTGAGCCAGCAGCCGCCTTTCCTCTCTGGGTTCTGCTTTAAGCTTCTGCTTGATGTTTCTGCCCTGACTTCCCTGAATCATGGGCTGTGACCAAGAGGTATAAGCCGAACAAACCCTTTCTTTCCCTAAGTCACTTTTGGTCAGAGTGTTTCATCAAAGTAATAGAAAGAACTAGAAGAAGATGCTTTTAAAGAAATTATCTACATTGAATTTCACAATAACGCATTCAGAGTACTCTCACTTCAACCTCTCAACTCCCTCCCACCCCTGTCAACATCCCCTGCCCACAACTCCTCTTCACTTGTTCATGTTTTCCCCACTCCCACTGACACAGCCTAGACTCAGCAAGGAAGAGTGTGGGAGGATGATGAGGGACTGTCTGTATTGGTTTGACCTTCGAGGGCATGTCTGTAGGGTTGTCTCAATTAAGTTAACTGACATAGGAAGACCCAGCCCAGTGTGGTCCTCATTTCCCTCCTTCCCTCCCTTCCTCTTTCCCTCTCTCCTCCCCACTTCACTAGGTAGAAAATCCTGAACTGTATAAGAGTGAGAAACAGAACCAAACACAAGTGAGCAAGTTGGCATTTATTTCTCTCTGTTCTTGATGGATGTCATGTGACCTGCTATGAGCTCCTGTAGAGAGATCCTTGAGAGGACTGATGGGAGCCAACCTTGACATTGAGTTGGTTTTGAAAAACAGTATTATTGGCATGGTTGACTTAAAGAACCAAACGCTGTAATTGATTATGCACTAAGTTGGTTGCATGTTGCATTAAATCCCCAGGCAGACCAATAGAAGTTGCTGCCAAGATTGAAAGAATGATCAATGGCAACCATAAATTTTTTAACACTTAAAACTTATTTACTTATTTACAAATGGACTAGTTTTAGGATTTATTCATTCGTACCTTCACCCATCCATACCTATATCTGTATGATGAAGGCATTTAAGAATCAGTTTTGTGTCACTATTTGTTTTAAAAGTAGGTATTTGCATGTGGCTCAAGCTTTAAAAAGTACAGTTTTGTGTGGTATTGGGTAGTTTTCACTTCTACTTCTGTCCCAGGAACTCTGTTTCTCTCAAGAATGGCAGCCACTGATCAAGGCTTTCATCTGACCTATGGTGTCCTTTATAAATGCTTTATGCTTTTTATCACTTCTCTGCCCTTTGCCAAGATCAAGTACAGAAATGTTATGTACTTGTAAATACATATCATCCATCTATCCATCTGTCTATCCATGTATACATTCAATGACAGATATATCGATACACATGTCTACCAGTGCTTTCTCCATAAATCTACCCATTCACCCACCCACCCACTCATCTATCCACTGACCCACACAAATCCATCCATCCATCCATCCATCCATCCATCCATCCATCCATCCACCCATTCATCCACCCACACATTCACCCACCCATTAACCCACCTACTCATCCATTGACTCACCCCCACATCCATCTATCTTATTCATTTATTCATACTTCCTGCATTCATCTGTCTGTCTGCCCATCCATCCATCCTCCACAAATGTACATTTACTCATTCATACTTCCTTATACGTATCTATATTTTTTCAGGACTCTTTAATCTGATTTTACGCAATAGAATAACTTTGTTTGTTCCACAGAGTTCCTTGGGAGAGAAACTTGAAACCATGTTCTTTCAGGTTGAGACATTTTTACAAAATGTGTGTAGCCATTCATATTTCAATCTGATCCAGAATATGGGCTCATATTGGATTCCAAGAAAGAGGAAGACTTGTGGAAAATGAGCAGAGAGATTGAAAGTGAGACTGACCAAAGTGAGTGGTACCAAAGAAAGGAAAGGTAGAGATGAACATCCTTGGATCCATGTTTTCCCCTTCCCTGACTAAAAGGTGAATGTTTAGACTCTTTAAAAACCTGGAGTCTCAGCTTTCTATGTGTAAAATGGAGATAGCTGTGTCTTCCTTTGAGAGTTAAAGGCTAGCGTGATGCCTAGATGCAGAAAGCGATCCTATCATGATGACTACGTTAACTCTATTAAGTATGTACAGTTCTCTGTTGTATTTGTAAGTAACTGAACTCTTTAGGTTAATGTCAAGATACAGTGTAACACAGATCCAGGGGCTTGAAGACAGAGATATGAGCCTTGGCAGGATGGAGTGTAAGGATAACTGGGGAAATCTTCCAACTGGAAAGTGGAAGTTTAAACCTTAGGGGACCAGTAGCCTGTCAGGCTCTTGTCTCTGATAGCATCCCCATAGCATCCTGAGAGAAATCTTCTATCCTGCTGCCTCTGAGCAGGCTAGTTACATCTCTGGCCTGGATTATGGTGTCCAGGTTTGTGGCTTTGCCCTTAACTTACTGCTGCTCTCCGTTGAATCTTTCTAAAATGCTTGCTTAAGCTCCCTGTGCAGCACACGTTGATCTGATTTTTTTTTTTTTTAAGTGAGGACACTGTTGGGCACTTCAGCTAAGGTCATCCCTGTTGAGTCCTGGGAGGCTCTCATATCTAAGGTCTCTGGGACTTTCTAGAGGTTCTCCAGGACTCCCACTTCCACAGCTGCATATTTCCATTCATTCCCCCAGCCCTCTGGGATTCTCTCTTGTCTCCCCCTCCCATACCTGATGCTGTCCTCACGGTCTGTGAGTTGTGTCATGGGTACTCTGTACTTTTTGGCTAATATTCACTTATCAGTGAGTATAGGCCATGTATGTCTTTTGAGACCACCTCCAGTAGATAGACATGGCCCCCAGAGGTATGAGGCCACCCACCTACCTTCAACATTTTTGACCCAGAATTGTTCCTGTCTAAAAGAAATACAGGGACGAAAATGGAGCAGAGATTGAAGGAAAGGCCACCCAGAGACCGGCTGAACTTGGGATCCATCCCATGCCCAGGTACTAAACCCCAACTCTAATACTGATGCCACGTTGTGCATGCAGACAGGAGCATAGCATGGATCTCCTTTGAGGGGCTCCATCAGCAGCTGACTGAGACAGATATAGATACTTATGGCCAACTACTGGACTAAGGTTGGGACTTTTATGGAAGAGTTAGGGGAAGAATTGAAGGAGCCAAAGGGGATGGCAACCCCATAGGAAGACCAACAGTGTCAACTAACCAGGACCCCTCAGAGCTCTCAGAGGCTAATCTACCAACTAAAGAGCATACACAAGCTGGTTCATGGCTTCTGGCACGTATGTAGCAGAGGACTGACTGCCTTGTTTGGCCTCAGTGGGAGAGGATGCCCCTAATTCTGTAGAGACTTATGTCCCAGGGAAGGGAGATACTGGAAGAGGGGGTGAGATGGGGTGGGAGGGTGGGGGAGCACCCTCTCAGAGGCAAAGGGGAAGGGGATGGGGAGAAGAACACATGGAGGGGGACCAGGAAGGGGGCAACAATGTAAATAAATAAAATAAGTTAATAAAATTAAAAAAAATGAGAGTACTAAGTTGCTTAGGTGGGGGCTGGATCTGGAGGAGCTGAGGGGTAGGTGGCTATGATCAAAATAAAATGTATGAAATTCTCAGATAATTAATAGATTTTTTTTTTTAAAGAAAGGTTTTCTACTGCTTTGGACTAAAGTTAAATTCCTTAGGGTTCACGCTGTAGCCCTTCCTAATGCCTCCATCCCAATTTGGCTCACTTTTTTGCATGCCTCTAACTCTGTGATTTAGATGCCTTGGTAAGCAGAGCCCCCCTCTCTGGAAGCTTCTTACTTGTTCCTTTTTTTTTTTTTTGTCTAACTACCACTCACTCTTCTTTCCAATGCAGCTCAGACCCTCATCTGCAAGTTTCCCAAGCCGAGCCCCAAGAAGGAGGTAACATAGGATCTCCATTGTCCCGGGAGATGCCTGATTCCCAGTGGACCATTCTGCAAATATCTTTCTAGAAGCTGCTCACTGTGGACAGAAAGGGTCATAGAGTGAGGACCACAGGTCTTATAGACCTCTGAGATCAGCTAGTGGCATTTTCTTTGTGGCTGTCATTATTTATATTATAAACTCAAGGTGGAAGGTTAACAGGAGTCCTCAGCAAACACAGAGACACTCACTTTCTTTGTTATGGTTTTCTTGTCTCCAGTTTTATATGAAAGGTCCAGCATATTTTATCCAAAGAAAATCTTTGCCAACTGTACATCTGATTAGAGACTGAGTTTAGAATATATAACAAGCTCAAAAATTAAACAATTCCTCTCAAAAAACAAACAAGTAACTCAAAACAACAAGCAAACAAACCAAACCACCCCTACCTTCCCCCCCCCCCCTAAAAAAAAAAACCAAGAAGAAAATAAGCCAATCATGAAATGGGCAGACAAAACAGATAGCTCTCAAGCGACAAAGTTCAAAAAACAGTCAGTAAATAAGTGTAACACATTCAACAGTCTTAACCATCAGGAAAATACATCAAATCACAAGGGCACTTGCTCCACTATGTTCATATCAGCTTTATTTGTAATCATCAGAAACTGGAAATAACTCAGATGTCCCTCAACTGAAGAATGGATAAAAGATAATGTGGCACATCTACACAACAGAATACTATTCAGCCATGAAAAGCAAAGACATCATGATTTTTACAGGTAAATGAATGGATCTTGAGAATATCATCCCGAGTGAAGTAACCAGACCCCAAAGAACACGCACAGTATGTATTCACTTATAAGTGGATATTAGTCATAAAAGACGGGATGTCCATGCTTCACTCCACAGACCAAGGAGGACAGACAGGAAAGAGGGCACAAACAAGGATGCTTTACCTTCACTTGGAAGGGGGAATGGAATGGCTGTGGAAAGCAGATGGAGGGAGGGAACTGGGTGGGAGAAGAGATGGGGAGGGACAGGGGGATGGCCCCACAGAGTGAATGGAAACCTGCAACTGATGGGGGTGGGGAGGTAGGGGGCATCTCCAGGAAGAGACTGAGACATGGGATAAGGGAGGCACCCAAGAATCAGTAGCTGTACCACAGCACTGGTGATGTGGACCCTGAGGGGGCTATCTACTGTGGCCAGGCAGGAACTCCAATGGAGTGACAGGGAAACCAACCCACCCATAGAACTTTCAGCCCAAAGCTTATCCTGTCTACAAGAAATGCAGGGACTGGGGATGTAGCAGAGACTGAGGGAATGGCCAACCAATAAGCAGCCCAACTTGAGTCCTATCCCATGGTCAAGCACCAATTCCTAACACTATTAATGATACTCTGTTATGCTTGGAGACAGGAGTCTAGCATGGCTGAACTGAGAGGCTCCACCTACCAACTGACTCAGACAGATGCAGAGACCCACAGCCAAAGAGTGGATGGAGCTTGGGGACTCTTATGGAAGAATAGAAGGAAGGATTGCAGCCCCAAAGGGGTTGGGAACTCCACAGGAAGACCAACAGAGTCAATTAACCTGGACCCTTGGAGCTCTCAGAGTCTGAACCACTAACCAAAGAACATACACGGGCTGGACCTAGGCCTTCTTGTACATATGTAGCAGATGTGCAGCTTGGTCTTCATGTGGATCCCAAATAGCTGGAGCGGGGGCTATCCCAAAAGTTGTTGCCTGTCTGTGGAATATGTTCTTCTAGCTGGGCTGCCTTGTTTGGCTTCAGTGGGAGAGGAAACTCCTAGCCTTGTAGAGACTTGAGGTACCAGGGTAGGGGAGAGGTTCCCAGGGGGCCCTCACCAGCTCAGAGAAGGAGAGGGGGATGGGGGAAGGATTGTGGGAGGGGGTGACCCAGAGGGGGCAGTGAGTAGGATGTAAAGTTAATAAGTATAAAAAAAAATTAAAATAATGTGGTACATCTACACAATGGAATACTATTCAGCTATGAAAAACAAAGACATAATGAAATTTGTAGGGCAAATGGATGGAACTAGAAAATATCATTCCGAGTGAGGTCACAGAGACCCAAAAGGACATGCATGATATATACTCACTTATAAGTGGAAATTAGCCATAAAGTACAGGATACCCATGCTGTAATCCACAGACCCAAAGAAGCTAAATAACAAGGAGGGCCCAAGGGAGGATGCTTGGATCTCACTCAGAAGAGGAAATAAAATAGTCATTGGAGGCAGAGGGAGGGAGGGGCTGGGTGGGAGAGGGCATGGGTAGGGGACTGGTTTGGGGAGGATCAGGTGTAGGGACAGCTGGGGAGAGGGAACAGAAATTAGGTGGGAGGGCATCTCTAGGATGTGCCAAAGATGTGGGACAGGGGAGGCCCCAGGGAGTCTATGAGGGTGGCTCTAGCTGAGACTCCCAGTAGTGGGGATATGGAACCTGAAGTGGCTACCTCCTGTAGCCTGGCAGCACTCCCAGTGGAGAGATGAGGTCACCAGTCCACCCACAAAACCTTTGACCCTTTTTTTTTTTTTCTGAGACAAAGATAGAACAGAGACTGAGGGAATGGCCAACCAATGACTGGGACAACTGGAGACCCATCCCATGGTCAAGGACCAGTCCCTGACACTATTCATGATACTCTGTTATGCTTGCAGACAGGAACCAAGCATAACTGTCCTCTGAGAGGCTCTACCCAGTGGCCAACTGAAACAGATGCAGAGACCCACAGCCAAACAATAGATGGAGCTCAGGGAGTCTTGTGGAAGAGTTGGGGGAAGGCTTGAGGAACCTGGAAGGGATAGAGACTCCATAGGAAGATGAACAGAATCAACCTAACCAGGACCCTTGGGGGCTCCCAGAGACTGTACCACCAATCAAAGAGCATACACGGGCTGGTTCTAGGCCTCTGCTCCCTGTACCTCCCACAAATGTCTAGCAGATGTACAGCTTGGTCTTCATACAGGTCCCTCAACAACTGGAGCTGGGGTAGGGGTAGAGCTGTCCTTGAATCTGTTGCCTGCCTGCGGATCCTGTTCCCCTAACTGGTCTGTCTGGTCTGGCCTCAGTGGGAGAGGATGTGCCTGGTCCTGACTTGATGTGCCAGGGTGGGTTGGTACCGGGATGGGGAAGGGAGGGTTCTTAGAGGAGAAGGGAAGAGAGGTGGAGGGAGGAAGTATGTGAGAGGAGGACTGAGAAGAGGGGGTGTGGTTGGGATATAAAGTAAATAAATATAGGGAAAAAAAAAAAAGAAATTCCACCTCACCCCAGTCAGAGTGGCTGCCATGCAATGCATGAGCATCAGGCTTGTTCGTAGGCGGAGCCATCTTTCTAGCTCTCAAACAGTTGGTTTTGAATAGAATCATGCAGTTTTTTCTCTGAACCCGGTGTTTGGATTTGGACTACTAAAAATGTTTGTTACAGACTAAACAGTTTTGCTGAACTGTAACCAATATAGAATTTGTTTTTTAATAGGAGAAAATTTTTATTTTACTCATAATTACAAAGGGTTCAGTCCATGGTCACTTGGCCTTCATGATAGAAATAGAGATAGATAGATAGAGAGAGATAGACAGAGATGAGAGAGAGAGAGAGAGAGAGAGAGAGAGAGAGAGAGAGAGAGAGAGAGAGAGGATTCCAGGTTCTGATATTTGGGCGTGGCTATGTTTCCCCGTGGATGCTAGGAGTTGAACACGCTTCCCCATGCTTGTGCAGCAATCGCTTTATCGACAGAGACATCGCTCTAGCTCAGGATTATGTTAGCTTTTCTACAGATGTCATTTTTTAATTTAAATCCAGGCTCCAACCTAGGGTCCTACATTCAGTTGAGTCTCATGATACTTTATGCTCCAGTCTGAGGTGGTCCCTCACTGCGTTCCATCACCTTGGTGGTTGGGATGTAAGTGTCAGAGGTTTGATAGAGCTGGGCTCGGTGAGTATTATATAGGCTTGGCTGCCCTTCTTCTCAGCATCAAGATCCTTTCTTGAGGTTCAGAAGCAACACTCGTGTTTGGATGAGTCACCATCTCCAGGGTTCCTGGGACAAGGGAAAGCCCCACCCAGAGACGAATCCAGAATCCAGAATCCAGGTGCTTTCTCAGCAAGTGCTTCTGTCTGGAGGCTAAACAGACAGATGAGACTTAGCTCCAGGCAGCAGAATGCTGGCTAACACAATCCAGATTCACCCCCTTGCTGCAGAGGCTGACTTCCAAGTCCCAACCCTGTATGCAGCCAGTTTCACCCAGTAATGAGGCTCTGGTGCTTTTGAGGGCGGCTGACCTTTGGAGCAAATTATCCAAGGAAATCTGATTAGCTAGTTCAGTGGGTTTCTGCAAAATGGATCTCGGTTGTATTCCTGCTCAGAAATGTCAGCGTAATTGGACCTCCCTGAGCTCAAAGATCCTTCTCTTGTTTTCAACCTTTGGAAAAAAGAAATTAAAAAAAATAAAAACCAAAAAAACCCCATCCCAACAAACACAACCCAAACCTCTGAAGAATCATTCTTTGACTTAGAGTCTTTGCTTCTGCACATGGTTCAGAGGTTGTTTCTGTCTATGTTTACAACTTTATTAATCAAGGGAACAGCCCAATCATCATTTAAACAAACAAGCCAAATGAAAAAAAAATCCATCCCCAAACAGATGATATGAGCTTAATAGAGATGGCCCAGCCAAAGACCTTAAATAAATAAACCGAGTTTAATTCAAGGGAAAGAGAGTAGGGTGGTAATGACTCGAGGCTGTGTGCCATGCGATGTAACCAAATTCGAAACTCGCTAATTTCATTATTTTAATGGGAGTCTGCATCCCATTCATTAGGCTGACATATGACTACCCATTAGTAACAGTTCATTTCCAAAGCTATGGTGGATAAAGGTTGATTGGAAATGAGCTAGGGCCAGGTCCGGTGGAGACTCATACTGCTCAGAAGGGAGATTAAGGATGGAGACCTGGAAAAGGGGCAGGAAACACAGCGAGGAGATCCACAGCCCTGACAAACCCATAGAATCAGAAGTAGGCCTTGATCTAGGCAACGCTAGGTTAAGGTTCAGGTTTTGCAACCTATTATTGGTGTGACCGTGGGTAAGTTACATCCCCGCTCTGAACTTCAGTTTGCCGGTCTGCCAACTTAGGTAACAGAAGTTTTTGTTTTCACAGGGTTGCTTGAAACTACTCACTGATGGGATCCTTACTACTTAGTGAAGGGCTTGGCAAAAGATGGCACTTAGTACAGGCTTAGCAAATGCCTGTGTTGTAATGATGGTGGTGGTGATGGTGATGATGGTGATGGTGATGGTGATGTTGGTGGTGGTGATGGTGATGTGGTAGTTTGTATATACTTGGCCCAGGCAGTGATATCATAAGGAGGTGTGGCCTTGTTGGAGGAAGTATGTGACTGTGGGCATGGGCTTTGAGACCCTCCTTCTAGTGGCCTTCAGATGAAGATGTAGAACTCTCAGCTCCTCGTGCACCATGTCTGCTTGGACACTGCCGTGTTCCTGCCTTGATGATAATGGACTGAACCTCTGACCCTGTAAGCCGGCCCCTTATGTTGTCCTTATAAGAGTTGCCTTGGTTATGTTGTCTGTTACAGCAGTAAAACCCCAATTAAGACAGGTGGTGATGGTTATTATTATGATGCTGGTAGTGATGATGATGGTGGTGATGTTAGAATGTTGGTGATTGTTGTTATTGGATGCCATCAGTAGATCATAGTGTTTTGTATCTTGAAATTTTTGCTAATGGTTAAACTGAGATTAATAGAGGCCAAGTAAATTGTCCAAGTATCTTTCATTGTTGAAATTAATTCTTTCTTTCTTTCTTTCTTTCTTTCTTTCTTTCTTTCTTTCTTTCCTTCCTTCCTTCCTTCCTTCCTTCCTTCCTTCCTTCCTTCCTTCTTTCTTTCTTTCTTTCTTTTTCTTTCTTTCTTTTTCGAGACAGGGTTTCTCTGTGTAGCCCTGGCTGTCCTGGAACTCACTCTGTAGACCAGGCTGGCCTCGAACTCAGAAATCCGCCTGCCTCTGCCTCCTAAGTGCTGGGATTAAAGGCATGCGCCACCACCGCCTGGCCATTGTTGAAATTCCTTAATTCACATATTCAAAGACTCTTGATCATATCTACCCTTAACCCAGCCCTTCTGCTCCTCTCACGTGTAGCCGCCCACTTTTGTGCCCTCTTACTTTTGTCTTAAGCCACTGAATCCAGTTAGCTGCTTGAATGGACATGGATGCCATGTCAGTGGCCATGGTTCTGATGGAAATGACTCTGTTTCTACCAGCGGCTCCTCAGCTAGAGGTGGAGTCTCTGACCCCTCTCTCCACTTGGCTGGAATGTTGACTCGCTTGGTTCTGTGCTGGTCTTCTGCAGGTAATGGTGTCTACAGTTTCCATAAGTTCATGAGTTCAATAGCCACACCATATGCAGAAGACAGCACCTCACAGCCTCCTCCCATCCTGACCCTTACATTCTTTCTGGCCTTCTTCCACACTGTTCCTGACTTGGCAGAAGCTGATGTAGATGTTTCATTTAGGGGAATGGCCAACCAATTTCTGAGATTCTTGATGACCAAACTGACATTCTCGGGATACGTTTTTGATCCTGTTTTTCATTGGGCAAAGCATTTACTATTCATATATTGAAGAATAAGAATGTTCTAGAAAATGCAATACCAATTATCCTCCTGACCTCTAAGGGTCTCTTTTCTTTGGTAGTCATGGTTAATTTTTTTAATCTGGCAGGATGCTAGTTGTTTGTACATAAACAAATACAATGTATACATACCACATTTAATTTATTTTTTATTTAATGACTTCATAAAATATTATAAAATTTGTTCTTTGATGATTTCACACATGTAGATAACACACCACTTTTTAAGCCACTGGACAGTGTTCTGCCCTGCTGACTTACATATTTTGTTTATATCTTATATATAACATCAGGGTATAAACATTTTTTCTTAATTATAATTTTATGTTTTTTTTCTGTAATGTAGATGTATCATAATTTGTTTAACTATTTCTACATGTTGTAAGATAACGGGAATTGAAGCCAGAGCCTTGCAATGCTGAGGAAACACTCTACCTCCGAGCTGAACATCTGTTCTTTGTTCATGCTTTATGTTGAGACAGGGCTTCATTAAGTTGTCCTGACTGGCTTTGAACTCACTCTGTACCCTAGACTGGCCTTGAACTTGTGATCTTTATGCCTCTTGAACTGGCTAGGATTTCAGGTCTGTGTTAGGCCTAGTTAATCATCTTCATTCTCATGGGCTTTTGGGGGATATTTCTAGTCTTTTTCTATGACAAATTGGGTGTCATACATCTGTCACCATGCATAGGAGTGAACATAACGCACAGGATTCTGTCCCACCAGTAGAGCTTATGAGTAAATGGAGGCATAAATTCTACAATGTGCCAAGGTCAGAACAGTACAGGGGTGGTGATTTAGCAGCCAGCACAAACTGCCATCTTGGTTAGAAAGGCTTGCTATTAAAGATATCTGAATGTGCGGTGGCTTAATGAATCTAGGGAGGTATGAGCCTGGAGACAATGGTGTGTCTGGGAAGGCAATGAGGAGGCCAGACTTGGGAGGAGAACATAGGCTTTTAGGAAAAATGAGACTGAGTTGAGTATTGATTTACTACTCATGGTGGTGTGGCTTTGGGTAAGTATCTGTAGCTGTAAAGCAGAGGTAATAATACTTGCCTTGCAAGCTGCTGGGGGCACTCGAGGAGAGGATGTAAAGGGAAGTTTTCATGATGCCTGGTACATGAGGCATGCTCAGAATATAACTGGAGCTTCTGCACGAAGGCAACAAAGACAATGGTAACACTTAATGAAGCAGCCTGATCTGCATGTAATTGTTATATGTGCCATGTTATTAATGCGAAGAAGTAGACATTTGTTGAGTCATCACTGTATGACAGGCACCATGTTTTACTGTTTCTTCTCCCCGTTTATTTTTATTTGTGTGTGTGCACATTTGCATGTATATGCATGGTGTGTGCATGTGTGCATGTACATGTGCATGCACATATATGCATGCATATATGTGGTGTGTGTACATGTGTGTGTAGTGTGTGTACGTATGTATATAGTATGTGTGTGAGTGGTGTGTGCATGTATATGCATAAGCATGTGTGTCCAATGTACTTGGTGGTGTATGTGGGGAGATGTGGGCATGCACATGAAGGTTGGAGGTCACCGAGGGTTGGTTTACTCCTTCTATCATGTGGGTCCTGGGAATCAAATCAGGTTGTCAGGGTTGGTGTCAGGTGTCTCACCAATAGGTCATCTTACCACCTGAGTTCATGGGTTCTCATGATATATCACTTTTATGCTTCATGGTTCTCTGAAATTCACCCTCCCCCCACATTACAGGAGAAAGACTGAGGCAGAGAGCTTGAGTTTGTTGTTCAGTGACACACAGCAGGCAAGAAGTATCCTAGTTGATGCTGGAGGCTCTGCACATTGTTTTTGACACATGTGCTTTGGGCAACAGCTGAGGACAGGCTGGGGATGATGGGGCTGAGGAATTCCCTCTGGGCACTCAGTCACCTTCTCATCTCAGTGTGGCCCCAGGCCAGCTCCCTACTCTTTTTGGCAGTTGACATTCTATCTAGAAAGACATATGTCTTATGTTTTCTCAGTGTGGAATCTATTCCATGTATAATACCTATTTCTACATATGGCATGAAAATGGGCATGACCTCACACAAGAGCACTCACTGGGCAAGAATAAGGATCTGATTCCAAATCCTCGAATCTCTATAAGAGTGTCCAGGTGTAATCTCATGTGCCTGTGAGCCTAGCTCTGCAGTGTGGGTGTTGGTAGGGTCTCTTGAGGGCTCCCTGGCCACCAGCCTATTTCTAGGTTCAGGGAGAAATCCTGTCTCAAGGGAATAAGGCAGAGATCTATAGATTGTCACATTGTCCTCCCCTGACTTTCCTAAGAAAGTAGGCACATGCATACCTACACACAACACACATTCACATTCATACACAAAATAAAACCAAAATTATTTTTACAAATAGTAAAACAAAACAAGACAAAACAAGAGAGGGGGACTATTTGAGAAGAGAGGTGAAGAGTAAGAAAGATGAGAGAGGGTGGGGAGGAGTGAATGGTCAAATGCAGGACACCTGTATGTACATGTACATATATGTATATACATGCACACATATGCATGTAGCATCAATCAATTAAAAGGAGACCAAGAACTTTAAAGAAGAGAAGGACAGGCTTATGGAAAGGTCTAGAGGGAGGAAATAAAATGATGTAACTATATTAAAATGATGTAACTATATTAAATAAAAGAAGAAAAGTGTCCTTATACAGAGTATCACTTGATATAACAGATTCTTGTCCACAAAGAGACATGCAGTCTCACTGTTGAAATCAGCTGTATTTCAGATTCTCCTTGAATCAAGTTCTTCTTTAGATTCTCTTCTATCATGTGTCCTTAAGAGTAAACACAGCTTGACATTGTAAGAACAGTGTTTGTTTTCCTTGTCAAACAACTGGTCCTAAGATGGCCTATGACTTAGAATTCTTCTGCAGGATGAGTTTGAAATCACATAAAGAGTTTTGTCCTTGTATGAAAAAGAGACACAATGCTTGAATGACTTTGCATACATACATAATACATACATACATACAAACATATACATACATACATGCATTTACACATGCACACCACACATGTACAGATACACAGATAAACATATACACACATGTGTACACAAATATATGTACTCATACACACATACACTTATAGACATGTACACACATATAAACACATGCGCATATGTACAATTCACATGTGTGTATAAACAGACACACAAACACAGATAGACAGACACATGTACTCATGTGCATATGTGCGCATGCATGCACACACACATGCGCACACATATACACACACGCACACACACATACACACACACACACACACACACACACACACACACACACACACACTCCATCCTAGGCTGGAGTTCTCACTGTCAATTGTCTTGGTGAACTTTAAGAATCTGTCAAACTGGACAAACTGGCTGTTTATGGACAGCCACTTCTGTTTCTAGTAGCACTAAATATGGGATACTGTACTTATTATAGGAGGCACTCAGGTTCAGCAGAGACATGGATAAATGCATGAGTTCAGGAAAGAATTTTTGCCACAGGTTTTTAAAAAGATATTATTGCCCTCATTGTCATGGAAACCAGGCAGTATCGCATTCAAGCACGACCTCAGCAAAACCACCTGCACACTATGGAGAGACAGAGGGATTTCTGCAGTGGGACATTTCTGTTGGGGGTAGTCTCTGCTTCACGGTAGAGCAAGTTCTGTCTGCTCTGGGCTCTTGGTGCTTGAGAGTCCTCAATAGTTATCCACGAATATGGAGGAGTTCGAGTAACTCAGATGTCTTGGCATGCAGTACCCACTCCTGCCATTCCTAAATTCATTTCCCAGCTAGGGAAGGCATATCCCTGGCTATAATTTTATTTACAAAGGCCTCTAATCTGATGTGAATTCAGAAGGCATGTTTGTTTAACAAGTTTCTCAATTAACCAGCCAGAGAAGAACAGAGGGAGGCGTTCTGCAGATGTGTGGTATTCACAGCTCTTCTGACTTTGGAAGTTTTCCTTGTGGGCCATGAAAGAGGAACACAGTCTGCAACCCTTCCTGCTGTCTTTACTGCTGGGTTTCTTCTAATATTAGATCAAAAATGATTAATAATATTATGTTTCAAGGCTCTTAGATTTGTCAATTTTTTCCATCTAAAAGCATATAATTATAGATTATTTTTAAAAACCAGAAAAGGAAATCAGCCATGAACCACAATCTAACTTGCCCCAGCCCTGTGGGCATATTTGTCAGGGTGGTTTTTGTATACATAATTTTACATGCAATTATGAGCATTTGTGTTCTGCCTATAGCACATTACAATTTATTTTAATCATCATTATGAATCTTTCAAATGTAGGTAAGACAAAATATTGTAACAACTACCTGTGTATTCCAGACTCAGTTGTCTGTGTCCTGTACTCTTTTTTTCTGCAGTGGTTCAAGTTAAACCTCAGACTGCAGGGTATTTAACTACCTAAATCAGTGGCTTTCGTCTGGGGGCACTTTTGATGTCCATTTTCCGAGAGGACATTTAACGCTGTTTGAGAGCGCTTTGGCTTTCCCTCTAAAGGGATATGTGTAAGCCAGGAGTGCTGCTAAACTCCCAAGAAGTCCAGAGTGGCCACTTCTCTTTCTGGAAGAATCACCTCATCTCACATGTTGAGGGGGCTTCACAAAACTTCCTGCTAGGTCAGGAAAGGCATGTTTGTAAAAGGTTAAACTTCATATGTTCACGGTGATGGTTTAAAGGAGAAACGTCCCCCACAGACTCATAGTTGTTGCTGCTGTTGGGGGATAGGTAGGTGGTGCAAGCTGGAGGAAGTATGTCACTGAGGGTGGACTTTGGGAATTTATGACCTCTCACCACTTTCTTTTTTTTTTTCCTTCCTTTTTTTTCATTTTTTATTAGATGTTTTCTTTATTTACAATATCTCCTTTTCCAGGTTCCCCTTCAAAAGAAAAAACAAAAATAAAATAAAATAAGAAAAAAAAAATAAAATAAAAACCCTCCCAAAACTAAAACAAACCCCTGTTCCCTCCCCCCTATCTCTGCTCACCATCCCACCCTCTCCCACTTCCTGGCTCTGGCATTCCCCTACACTGAATCATAGAACCTTCACAGGTCCATGGTCCTCTCCTCCCATTGATGACCGACTTGGCCATCCTCTGCTATACACATGCTGCTGGAGCCATGAGTCCCCCCATGTGTACTCTTTGGTTGGAGTTCTAGTCCCTGGGAGCTCTGTGTGCTCTCTGCCTTGTCTTGGAGGTTGAGATGATATCTCTCAGCCTACTGGTCCTGCTGACATACCTAGTGCTTTCTGCCATGCCTCCCTGCCATGGTGGATTCTAAGGCCCCTAGAACCATAAACCAAAATAACATTTTCTCCCATAAGTTCCTTTGGGTCACGGTATCTACCACAATACCGGGAAAGTAGCTGATAATAAGCATGCATTGCTTTAATTTCTACAAAGCTAACTCCTGAAGAACCATCTAGGACCTAGTTCACAGCCCCCTCAAAAAGAATGGAAAATGTCCTTTACAACTGATTTTGGGCAAGTATACCCTTTAAGGACTCTTGTTGTAAATGACTGGGAAGTCATCTACTAAATGGATTGATCAAAATTTACTCAAAGGATCCAGAGTTTTCAGACACTGGTTTTGCATCAGGGATTCAAGCAAATTCTATTTATGCAAAGAGTAAGGTCTGCTTCTATTTCACCTTTTATTTCTTTTCTCGTTTATGTGCTGGCTTGGACTAGCAGTGAACACCGTGCAGGTGTGGGAGTGAGAGTCTGTGCCAAGCTTGCTCCTGATGTTAGAAGGCTCAATGTTTTGCCATCCTTATGATGTTCACTGTAGGTTTCTCATTGTGGAACATCGGAGTACATACTCCTATTCATTTGTTATAGATAGTCATAGATGTTTAAGGTTCATAGAAAGAAAACTGAGATGAAAATGTCCTTCACAAAAGTTTTATTAGGCGTGTGATAGACTCAGCTATAGACAGCCATGGTGAATGAGGTCTTGAGGTGGGAGAGAGCATCAGGAGAGGTGGCACATGGTCATAGGCAGCAATGGTGAGACCTTGAGGTGGGAGAGCTTTAGGGATGGTGGCTACAGGGTGGGAGTCCCAAAGAGAAAGAGACAGACCCTGTAAGCATCCCACCCTAGGCAGCATGACAAGGTCTTGAAGGAAGAGAGAGACTTTGCAGAATGCAAGGGGATTTCTGGCTCTTACAGGTTTCCAGACAGTGTTATATGTTTCACATTACATGGCTTGCTTCCACACTAGAAGTCACAAGGATTCTGATCAAATGAAAATTATAATGCAAGGTTATATTGCAGTTGCAGTGGAAGAGAGGGGGACTGAGAATTATGAGGTCTTAGCAGCTCTCTGTAGCTGGCCTCGAGGAAGAGATTGTAGGGGATGCGTCTTGATTTTGGGGAGTCAGAGCAGTAACTAGAGACCTATGATCCAATGATTTTTAGTTTCACTGGTTGTTTTTATTTTGAAAGAATGATTTCTGTCAAATGCTGTTTATTTGAACATCTTGGGGTGCTCAATGATCTTCCTCAGCTCTGATGGATTACAGTGATGGATTTCCATGCTAGGAAGAAGGCCCTGCTTGGTTGTGGTGTTATTAATCCTTTCATTATACCACAGACTTGGCTAGCTACTATTTTTTTGTGTCTATATTTATGAGAAATTGACTTATTTTGTTTTTGCCTGTAATATCATCACCAATTTAGTGCTAGGGTCATGTTCTTCGTATATTAAACTGGTGCTAACATCTCCTCCCGCATTTTCTGAATTGTTAGAATTGCTATTGCTATTACTTCTCCTTGAAATGTCTTGTCTCGCTTTCTAGTGGACTACATAAACCTGGCATTTTCACTGTGGGAAGATTTTGTAGATTTTATTTCGTTAATAGCTAGGACTGATCTGTTTTCTATGTCGTCAACAAAGTCATCTGTGATTTTATTTAAAACAAACTCTCAGCTCATTTACCTGCCACTGTTTTCATATTTATCATCTCTTTTTCATATCTGTAGGATCTGTAGTGATGATATAACTTTCATTCTAAATATTGGTAATTTGTTTTCCCCACCCCTTTTTGCTTATTGTGAAAATTTTATATCTCTGCTTACTTTTAAGTATTTTCTTTACTCTAAATTTGCCTTGCTCTTGTTTTTCAGCCTCCTTAAGATGGAAGATTGTTTTTATATTTTTCAATATAAGCCAAATTTTAAATTTCCCTTTAAATATGGCATAAAATTATCTCATGTATTTAAATATATTTCATTATTATTTACTTGAAAATATTTTCAGATTTTCTTTCTGACTTCTTTGACCTGCAAGATTGGGTGTTTTTTTTATTAAAAGTGTCTTATTTGCTAATAAGTAAAGGAGTTTTCTGTATATTTTCTTATTGACAATTTCAGTTGTTCTTGTTTTAATTTGAATGATTTCATCTTCGAAATTTCATAAACTTGTTCTATGGCTCAGAAAATGTTTTGTTTTGCTGGAACACACACATATACATATATATGGAAGGAATATGGTTTTTTTTGCAGTTGTTTATCTTTTCTGTTATATTAATTCTTAATGAGTTTGGGGGTGCTGTTATTAGGTGCATTTGTATTTATGACTGTTTTGTCTTCTTAATAAACTCATCACTTAATTTTTTCATTTCACTGATACAGGTGCAAGCTGTCATTCCTGGTATTCAAACTGGAATTTAACTGGAGCGCTGGGATTTAAACTCAAGTTTTCCTGCCTGCAAAGCAAACACTGTCACCCACTGAACAATCTCCCCACCAACTCTATTTGATATGAAATTTATCATAGTCATTTCAAAGTTTTAAAATTCCAATGTCTGGATTATTTCTGGGTCTACTTCTACATATTATTTCCCTTAACTGTAGCTATTTATTTGTTTATTTATTTAATTTATTTATTTTTGCCTTTTAAGGAAACTACTGTGTATTTTAATGTTTTATTTCATTCTGAAAATTTGGTAAACAGCTGGAGATTGTAAACTGTATTTACTGTAGAAAAAAAGCATGCTGTTCTACATTCTTGTAGGAGATGAATGCACCGACCATGATTTCGGCTCAGCCTGGGATTGTCACAGCTTTACTTTTGTCCCGTTTACCAACAGATTTAAATATTTTCATGGTGGGATCACAACTTTCCGTTCAGGAGGATTTAGCATTTAGGATTTCAGAGACTGCCTGTAATTCAAGGCTGAGCCTGGGCATCTAGGCCTGGGCGGACGACACTCCTACCTTTTTGTTTCCTAGCGCCATTTGCTTTACTCTCTGGACCATTGAGATCTATTCAACCTTGATTCCCCACTCTGGTCATTCTGAAGGGACAGCTCTGTGAAGTCCGGAGTGTGTACACGGGAGCTGGGCCCTCTCGGTTTTTTTTCTTACTCCGGAAGTGGCTAGGTGAGCATGCAGGCTTTGGGGCGCCTCTGCTGGCCTATCGTTCAGTGTGGATTTAGCTCAGGCCCTGCCACTCTGCCTCATTACCTCACTTTGCAGAGAGGCACTGCTGCTTATGACTGGGGGGAGAGGCTCTTTCTCGTCTTTCCGGATCCTAGTTTTAATCTGTTATCCTAAGCATTGCTGAGGACCAGTGGAGAAGTGTTGGCAGGTGCGAGGGGTCTGTTGTGTTTGCACTCCTGGGCTTTCTGTTCTCGTACCCTACATGTACCTATGGGTGCTTTGTAGAATTTGGATGTTTTCACTTGTACTTGTTTCTCATTTTTTCTTCCTCTTGTTATCCCATCAAAGATATCACTGGTATGGCTCTCCTCTCCTCTGAAGTGCTTCAGACTTTCTGAATTCTTTTTTTTTTTCTTTTCGAATAGGGTTTTTTTTTTTTTTTTAACTTTTATTGGATTATGATGAGAAAAGTTACATGATTTCAATTTATCTGAATTTGTTAACATTTAGAAACATATTTTAAGTAAATAGAATTAAATCACATTCTTGTTTCCCTTTTGTACCCTCACTCCTCCCAGAGACCCCCCTTCAATACCTACATTATCTTTTTTGTCATATTCCTTAAAATTTATAAAATATTATAATACAAATAAGTATTATAAAAGTTGTTTGATATAAAACAATCAATTTAACAGTCTTATGTAGATGTTTGTTTACAGCAATAGTGAAAATACATTGTTGTCAATATAAATTTTAAATAACTCCAAATATATTAACTGTATACTTCAAAATAATACATCACTACTGGTATTTTCCTAAATGAATATAAATATATAAAGTCTTTTTGTTTGTTTTGTATTTAGTAGAGTTTAATATCTTGGCTCTTACTGTGGTACAAGCCCAAAATAAGAGCAAATTTTAGACATTGGATTTTATTGTAATAAGGCTATACTTCAATGACCCTCACATCACCAAAGGATTTTACCTCCATCATAGCTAAGCTGAGAGTTGATAGTTCTGCTGCACCAAGAAATGAACTGTAGGCTTGATTTTTGGATACAGACTTCCTGCTATGGTCAAAGCTATTTGACTTGAGTGAGTGACTTTATTCTCAGCCCACAGAGAACAGGTTACATTCATTTAAGAAATGGTGTAGGTATTAAGATGGTCTATCCATAAAGTCATTCACCAACTGTTTCAATGAACAATGATTCTGCTTGGAGGGTGGCACAGACATTGGGTGAGGGTAAGAATTTGGTCCATTAGCTGTGATAATTTGGAAAAACATTCATCTCAGAGAAAGAGTAACTTATAAAGTCTTCTTCTTCAAACTTGATACAAGAATTACAAACATCAGGTAAAGCATTCAGTCTCAATCTTTGTTGTTCTCTTACAAGCCCCTTCCCAATTTAATTGTCTATTTTTCTTTTGGGGTATATAAATACTTTTGAAATATATAAGCTGTTCTGAAAACCATAGTATAGTGTAAAGACATGAAATAAACAATACTACTAATAGAGAGGCTGAGATAGGAGAAGCAAGATTTCAAGACCCTTATGTTGTACACAGCAAGACACTGTCACAAACAAACAAGCTGAAAGTGTATATAGATTGTACAATGTTGGACCTATTTCTCCAATTACCAAATTAGAGAGACCATTGGATAACAATCAACAAATTTCTAATTCCTCATATTATTGGATTTCAATTGATTAGGATATGTTGGTAATATTAATTTTCATAGTAATATATTAAGAAAAAGTAATTGTCACATTCCTGTTGTTTTTGTTGTAAGAGGTAGAATTCGGTTTGTGTGGATTTGTTGAAAGATTACCTTCTTGCTTCTTCTGAGGTGTAGTTTTGCTCCTTATGTTGATGTTTTCCATCTATTATCCTTTGTAGGGCTGGATTTGTGGAAAGATATTGTGTAAATTTTGTTTTGTCATGGAATATCTTGTTTTCTCCATTTATGTTAATTGAGAATTTTGCTGGGTATAGTAGCCTGGGCTGGCATTTGTGTTCTTGTAGGGTCTGTATGACATCTGCCCAGGATCTTTTAGCTTTCATAGTCTCTGGTGAGAAGTCTGGTGTAATTCTGATAGGCCTGCCTTTATATGTTTCTTGACCTTTTTCCCTTACTGCTTTTAGTATTCTTTCTTTGTTTTGTGCATTTGTTGTTTTGACTATTATGTGGTGGGAGGAATTTCTTTTCTGGTCCAGTCTTTTTGGAGTTCTGTAGGCTTCTTGTATGTTCATGGACATCTCTTTCTTTAGGTTAGGGAAGTTTTCTTCTATAATTTTGTTGAAGATATTTACTGGCCCTTTAAGTTGGAGGTCTTCACTCTCTTCTATACCTATTATCCTTAGGTTTGGTCTTCTCATTGTGTCCTGGATTTCCTGGATGTTTTGGGTTAAGGTCGTTTTGCATTTTGCATTTTCTTTGACTGTTCTGTCAATGTTGTCTATGTTATCTTCTGCCCCTGAGATTCTCTCTTCTATCTCTTGTATTCTGTTGGTGATGCTTGCATCTATGTTTCCTGACTTCTTTCCTAAGATTTCTAACTCCTGAGTTGTCTCTTTTTGTGATTTCTTTATTTTTTCTACTTCCATTTTTAGGTCCTTGATGGTTTTACTCAATTCCTTCACCTATTTGTTTGTGTTTTCTAGCAATTCCTTGAGGGATCTTTGAGTTTGCTCTTTAAGTGCTTCTACTTGTTTACTTGTGATCTCCTGTAATTCTTTATGGGATTTTTTTGTTTCCTCTTTAAGAGCTTGTACCTCTTTACCTGTGTTCTCCTGTATTTCTTTAAGGGAGTTATTCATGTCCTTCTTAAGTTCCTCTATCAGCATTGTGAGATATAATTTTAGGTCCATATCTTGCTTTTCCAGTGTTTTGAGATATCCAGGACTTGCTGTGGTGGGAGTACTAGGTTCTGATGAAGCCAAGCAGTCTTGGTTTCTGTTGGTAGGATTCTTGCATTTGCCTTTCGCCATCTCTTTTTTTTTTTTTTTTTTTACTTTTTAATTAGGTATTTTCTTTATTTACATGTACATTTTCCCTTTCCCAGATTCCCCTCCAAAACAAACAAACAAACAAACAAACAAACAAAAATAAGAACAAACCCCTTTTGCCTCCCCCTTCCTCATGCCTATCACCCCACCCTCTCCCACTTATTGGCCCTGGCATTCCCCTACACTGGGGCACAAAACCTTCACAAAGCCGAGGTCCTTTACTCCTATTGATGATCGAATTTGCAATCCTCTACTATAAACCTGCTGCCAGTACATTCAATCCCACCCTGTATAGTCCTTGATTGGTGGTTGGGTCCCTGGGAGCTCTGAGGGTACTAGTTAGTAATTGTTGTTCGTCCTAAGGGGCTGCAAACCCTTCAGCTCCATAGAACCTTTCTCTAACTCCTTCATTGGGGACCGTGTACTCAGTTCAATGAATGGCTATGAGCCTCTACATCTGCATTAGTCAGGTACTGTCAGAGCCTCTTAGGAGATAGCTATATGCTTGTCCTTCCTTCAGTCTCTGCTCCATAGTTAATCTCTGCCACTCCTTCTGTGGGTGTTTGATTCCCCTTTTTAAGAAGGAATGAAATGTCCACCTTTTAGTCTTCCTTCTTCTTAAGTTTCTTGTGGTTTGTGGGTTGTTCTTCCTGTTGTTCTTGGTGTCTCTGACTAGAGCTTGTCCTGTCCCTGTCGCCCTGCGACTCCCCTGTGACTCGTGGGGCCTGTGCCTCCTGGATGGTTCCGCCTTAGAAAGTCACTGGAGATAAAATGGCGGATCTCTCCTGAGTCTCTGGGTTAAGCACTCCCTGGAGACAGGTCCTCTGCTTGCAGGGAAGGGGCAGAGAGGGTCGCTGATCCACCTCTGTCACTGGGAAGCTGAGAGGATCCTGTCCCTGCCGCCCCGCAACTCCCTTGCTTGACTTGTGAGGCCTGTGCCTCCAGGTTGGTCCCACCTAAGAAAGTCACCAGAGACAAAATCTGAATTCTTTATGTTCTTAGCTCACTAAATAATTTTTTCTTCTATGTTTTAACCAACCAATCAATTAAATTATTTATTTTAGAGAAATTAAAATTTAACCAATTAATTAATTAACCAACTAACCAATCAATTAATTAATGTGAATGTTGTGGGCATGCATGGGACACAGCCCACGTGTGGTGATCAGAGGACAACTTGTGGGAGGTACTTTTACTTCTACCATGTGGGCTCTGGGGATCAAGCTTTGGTGGTCAGGCTTGCTGGCAGGCAAGCACCTTTACCCACTGAACCATCTGGAAGACCATTCTTCCATTCTTCCCTCTCTCCTTCCCTTCCTCCCTTTTTTAAAGTGTTCTTTTATTTATTTAAAAATTAAATTTAAAGTCAGCATACACATGAATGGGCCTTGTTATGGCTTTTTCAAACACATATGTCAAGGTTCCTTGTTCTAATCTGTCTTCTATGGTACCCATCCCACCCCCACTCTTTCTGACCATCTCCTGCAGATCCTCCTCCTCACCCAGGAAACCTCCTCTGCTTCCATGTCCTGTGCATTTCACTATTTTCTTTCCCCTTCTCCACCTTGAGACCCTTCCTCTCCTGTCATGGTCTGTTTTCTAGTCTCATCTCTGTCTGTCTGTCTGTCTGTCTGTCTGTCTGTCTGTCTGTCT
>JADRCD010197093.1:14138-24902 GCA_019843815.1 Montemys delectorum | reverse complement strand
TGGCTGTCCTGGAACTCACTCTGTAGACCAGGCTGGCCTCAAACTCAGAAACCCACCTGCCTCTGCCTCCCAAGTGCTGGGATTAAAGGCGTGTGCCACAACTGCCCAGCAACTGTGAGCCTCTTTGAAGAGGATCTGGGCGGTACTTTAGACTGAGGTAAAGGCTGTACCTCCCATATCAGAATAGCATCTTCCTGAGGCCAAGAACTGTACTGTGGATGAAGGAGAGCCACTCTCCCCTGAACACCAGGACACCTGGACTTGCTTTGCTCTTTAGCTACCACCGCACACAGTGGCCACCTGGCTTTGCAGTGACTTTGCAACCCATGAGCCAGCAGAGACTTCCCTGTCAGCAAAGCCCTGTTAGTTCTCCTCCTGGTGAAGCTTAAGGCAAAACTGAATGGGTTTCTGTCCCTCCTCCCTCTCCTTCGTTCTCCTTCCCTAGATGAGCAAGCGGGAACTGAGTCACCCCCTTCCCCATCCTTGGCAGGAGAGCTGATGACCTTGCATGTGGCAGGCTCCCGTGGCGAGGTCCATTGCTCAGAGATGCACAAGGTGGGTGGGTGGAAAGGGAAGCTGGAGGAAGGGGTTTACGGGGGTGGAGGCAGCTGAAGGTCATCGGGTGACCAGGGACTTGGATCATTGAGTGGGCTTTTGCAATAGGTTGCAGGAAACTCAATGAACCAGTTACTGTGAGTTGGGAAGCCATCCAATGTCTTGGCTGGGAGTGGGAGAGAGGAATGTTACTCCCGAAGAATCTTAGTCCTGTGGTGCTGCCTGGAGAACCGGGGGCTGGGGTGACAGGTGACAAGAGATACCGTCAGTCCCACCAGGCAGAGGCAAGGTGGGGTGGGGGAGGCCCCTGTCAATTATGCAAAGTCCTGGAGTGGCACAAATGCCACAAAAGAGACCTGGGTCTTGCTGGTAAGGAGGCAGCTTCTGGTTCCATGAGGAACCTTGTTTCTTGTTGGCCTGTTAAGCTGTAAGAGCTAAGCCAGTAAGTGGAGTCAAGGTTGCTGAGCTCAGGGCTTCTTGGTTCATTATCTCAGAGCCACCTGGTTAGGTGTCTCAAGGAAGGTGGTATTTCCCCCTGGACTGCAGAGGCTTCTAAGGAAATGGCAACAAGACGTGCAGGGAGCTTGAGCTGGTCCCCAGAGTGGAATGGATTGTCCGGATGATTGGACAAAGGACCATCTCCAAGTGCCTCTTTGAGAAGTGTTTTTGTTTTGTTTTGAGACTGTATTTCTTTGTATAGCCTTGGCTGTCCGGAAACTATCTGGCCTCGAACTCAGAGATCCACCTGCCTCTGCCTCCAGAGTGCTAGAACAAAAGGTGTGTGTCACTTCCGCTTGAATATTTTTGTTTGTTTGTTTTGTTTTCGCTTTTTTGGAGACAGGGTTTCTCTGGGTAGTCCTGGCTGTCCGGGAACTCACTCTGTAGACCAGGCTGGCCTTGAACTCAGAAATCCGCCTGCCTCTGCCTCCCAAGTGCTGGGATTAAAGGCTGCGCCACCACCGCCTGGCTTGGCTTGAATATTTTGAGGCAGGGTCTCACTATGTAACTTGTCTGTTCTGGAACTTGCTAAATAGACCAGACTGATCTCAAACTCAGAGATCCATTTGCTTCTACCTTCTGAGTGCTGAGAACAAAGGTATGATGTGCCGCCTCACTCAGTGAGCCTCCTCATTTGAAAGAGTAAGAGTTCTTCCTACCTTGGTGCAATGTTGGGGAAGTTGTTGGCCAAAGGCTGGGCCACGGCGAGACATGAATTCCTAGTCCAGTTCGGCTACCTGATTGATGCCTCTGGTGGGAATGGCTAATTGTCTCAGAATGTATTTGATGGTGAATCTGCATTGTCAGCTTGACTGGATGAAGAACAGTGTAGGGGCCATACCTACACCATTGTGTAGTGTCTACAAGGGTGTTTCTAGAGAGTTTTAACTGAAGTCGGAGGATTGGCCATGCGTGTGGGAAGGATTATCTCAGGGGCTGGCATCGTAGACTGAATAGGAAGAAAGAAAAAGCTGAGCACTGGTATTGATCTCTTTGCTTCCTGTGGGTACAATGTGACCAGCTATCCCACACCCCTGATGTCATCCCTTCCCTGCTGTGATGGACTGTGTCTCTTCAAACCGCGAGCCTAAACAAACAAACAAAACCTTCCTTTTTATCTATTTTTGTTTTTGTTGTTGCTGTTGTTATAGGAAAAAGAGAATTAATATGTCATCAACCTCCCCTGCCTCCTTTGTAATGGGATCCCCAGCTGCTAGTTGGGTACACAGCTGCCTGACATAATTCTATATTTCCCTGCCCCCACCCTGCACCCTTGTCTTTTACATGTGACTCTGTGGCTGAGATCTGGTCAATGACCTTTAGGCCAAGTGCTTATCCAGTAAGTTTCAAGCATTTTAGGATAGAGATGTTCACCCTTTGTTTCTTCTTTGTCCCTCATCCACCCAGCTATCTGGCAAATGTGGACACTGGCCCATGGATTCTAGCATAAGCGCCACAGAGAAGTGGGGGAGTGGTAAGCTGGATGAAGACACGGTCTTTAAGAACCCTAAGCTGGCTGCAAACTTCTGTATGTGAGAAAAATGAAATCCCCATCATCTTTAACCCTCTGTTTTAGGATCCCTTCCCCACCCTTTCTGAGACAAGGTCTCATATAGCCCAGGCTGGCCTACCTCAGCTATGTATACCAGAAGCTGACCTTAGCTCTTCCTAGTCCTCCTACCTCTATCTCTGAGGGCTAGGACTATCCTCAATGCCTCAGGATCTCCATTTCTTGAAGCTGTTGTTGAATCTAGTGTTGAAGCACTTCAGTTCCTGCAGACTTTGGTCTCCTCGTCTGTAGAACCAAGATAATGCCCACATGTCTCAACACATCTCAGAAATGTTAGGGGCTCCTGGGCAAGAAGGAAAGTGCTGCTCTCCCCTTCCATGGCCTCATTTCTGGAGGTGGTACAAGTTGCTTTATTTCAGGAGCCCCAGGGAGCTCTGGATTCTCTGCCCCCCCCCATCTGAAGGACCTCCAGGCCCCAAATTCAGTCCTCACGTGTCTAAGTCCCCATACACACTCTGATGTTGGTGACACACAATCCTCGTTAAGGGCCTGACTGATCCCAGCCAGATGGGATCCTAATTTAATTAAAACCCTTTAATTACCTGCAACAACACTGCTTTGGAAGTCCAGAGGCAGAAGGGGGTTAGTGATGGGAGGGGGCACTGTTGACAGGGTGGAGGAGTGGCTGGCTTTTCAGCCCTCAGGGAGCTGGCATTGCCTCCCATGCCTCCCATTGTGGTGGCCATAGAGTGCCTGGAATAGCCAGCACAGCCAGAATTCTGGCTTGGTCTATAGGGCACAGCTGGGACATGGTGGGGAGTGGTTTTGCAGAACAGATCTTTGGGAAACAGCCTACCAAGCTCTGAAGCCTGATGCTGTCCGTGTTGGCTCTGAGCTGAGAGCAGGACCTGCATGATCTGGTTTCAGGACCCTGGCCCTTCCCGGGGACCAATCTGGGTTGGAGAAAGCATGATTCCGATTCCTCTCCATTGGTCTGGTTAAAGAAACAGGGGTACCTCTGTACCCACCAAAGGAAAGCGGTGCCTATAACAATCTTTCTTCAGTCTCATTGTCTTGGGTGTGGAAGAGGAAAAGGGTCACTTTGGTGGGCTGCAGAGGGGTTTCGCAGCTTAAGGACCCCTTCCTGTAATGGCAGAATGAGTCCAGCCAGGCCAGAGTCTGCCAAGCCCTGGCAAGGACAGACCGGAACCCAGACTCGTGAGCTGGGCTATTTATAGGCCTTGTGGACATCAGCCGTTAATACCCCTTCTGTTCTTCCTTGGTACTTATTCACTCAACAAATATTGTTTAATAAAGCCTCTCAAACTTCCAGCTGGTCTCTGCTAGGCCAGGAGACCCAGACAAGAGGCATGGGTTCACACTGGAGCCATCGACTCAGAGGAAGTGTTCTATTGGGGTCAATGAGCTGCCAGGGGCTGGAACAGAAACAGGAGTCTCAAGAGGAAGTGGCTCCAGGGTGTGGGAGCCACAGGGCCTGTCTCTTCCCCACCTGAGTCCCGAACTACAGCCCAGGAGCTTCTGGGCTTAGCTTTATGGGCAGGGTCTTTTAATACCTAGGGCCTCTGTACCACATCCTTACTGTCCTCCTATACCAGATGCCCCCAAACCTGCTTCCTCTGCCATCCTCTCTCCCCATCCCCTGCAGAGCCGGATCCTAACTTGGATCTGTACGTGCAGTACTATGTACCTGCTCACTTTGGGACTCTTAGAAAATGTGGACATCCCCGATGGACTTGGGAGAAAGAGAGAGAGAGAGCACAGAGCACACTATTGTCAGGCTGGAGGCTCTCCAAGGTAGGGGGTGTGGGGCCACATTGGAATGGTCTGGGTGGTACTTCCCCAGGACTCTAGTGTGACGGTACCTGCACCCAAGTGCCCTGGCACATTGAGCTGTGTGTGTGACATCACACCCATTGTGGCTGGTGGTACTCTATGTGAATGCCTTCCTTCTCAGCAGGACAGGAAGTGGCTGCTGCACCCCTAGCACCCCTGCATTCCTAGGAAGAACAAGGGCAGCAGAGGAAACACAGTGTTGGCACACGTCCTTCCCATCCTCGGTGGACTGTTGTCTTCTCTAGAATGGGCTTCAAAAATCTACAGTTCACTCTTGAGAAATAGTGATGAGGGGCTAGGATTTATTTATTTATTATAAGTACACTGTAGCTGTCTTCAGACACTCCAGAAGAGGGCGTCAGATCTCATTACTGGTGGTTGTGAGCCACCATGTGGTTGCTGGGATTTGAACTCAGGGCCTTCAGAAGAGCAGTTAACCACTGAGCCATCTCTCCAGCCCATAAATAAATCTTCTGGCCCCTAACTGCCATCTTTCTTATTCCAGGAAGCCTAACCTAGATGCCTTCTGTGGCCTGGGAAAAGAGTTGTCTCCAGGGTGCCAGGGAACCTGAGCTCCCTTCTCCCTGGCGTTAGGGTTAGGCTATGTAGAGTCAGCATATCTGAAGGGAGTTGGGCTTGAGTCTTCCTTGCTAGGTGAATTTGGTGTGGCCCCCTGGTCTCTCTGAGAGGGGACATTAAATTCCCCCATCTATACCTGCTCACATGGCGGCTGGAAGGATGCACCCTGGGCACCATGCCAACGTGGCAGGTTCTGGGTTGTTGTCACTCAGCTACTCACCTCCAACTCAAACGCATCTTACATGGGGAGGAATGATTTCTCTTTTCCGGGGCACACTGTGTAGCTCCACAGCTGAGGATCAATTCTGGAGCTAGGCTGCCTGGATTCAAACTCTTGTTCTGACACTTCCTTATTGCAGGTCTTAAGACAAGTTGGCAAACAACTTTGTATCTGAATTTCTTTTTTGGGGGGTGGTGGTGGGAGGGTTGTTGAGGCAAGGCTTCTTTGTGTAGTCCTAGCTGTCCTGGAACTTGTCACCTCTGACTTGTCACCTGTTCCAGCTCTGCAGACCAGGCTGGCCTCTAACTCAGAGATCTGCCTGGCTCTGCCTCCTGAGTGCTGGGATTAAAGGCGTGGGCCACGCCTCTGGCTTGTATCTGAATTTCTTTATTCCTGAAAAGGGGATGCTCTTTCTCTTTCAGAAGGTTACTTTTAGAATGAGTTAAGTATCAAGAAATGTGTGTAGCATGGCTGTAGACTCCACCCACACATTATGACCATCCATGATTCTGGGTTGGGGGCTTGGAGAATGGTGGTCATGGAATGTGAAAGAAAAAAAAAATCAGGGAAGGTCAGAAGGCTGCCATGGTTTTTTACAAAACACATAAAACCAAGGCCCTCGTTTGTATCCTGTAGCTTCATGGGTCAAGACCCAACATCTGCAGGCTCTAGAGAAGCCCCTTTGAGCCCAAGCTCTATGTCCCTCCACACCTCTACTCACAAACAATACACAATCCGGAGACTGTGGTGGCCAGAGGGGCTTTATTTATTGAGATAACAGCCAGAATGCAGCCTCCAAACACACTCTCAGCCTGGGTGCTCTCTCATCCCACTTCACCAGGGTTTCAACCCCACTCCGGGGTCCTCAGCTGTGCCCAGGCCAAACTCAGCCCCTTCCCTTTCTCCTTGGCCACCGACATTATCTTCACCCACTTGAGAAAGAATGGTCTCCAAGGTGACCAGGATTCTCTTTCTCTGGTCCAGCCAGCGTGTTTGAAGCCAGTTACATGTGAATCTTAGACCTTACCCCACTCCCCTGTGCATGGCTAGTTCATTGGCATGGATGGCCCCATGGTCCCTTGTCGGTACCCCCTTAGCTTGTAAAACATGGCTCTGCCTTGGATGGGGCCCCTGAGAGTGAGAACTGTCTGTTGTGCCTCATGGTGAGTTCTCTGATAGACCCTGTGTGAACCGTTTCTTTTACATCCTGGAAGGGCTGAGGGCATGGGGTACATGAGGCTTAGTCAGAAAGTCTCGATCACGGCTGAGTCCTGAACTTGGTAGCTATGGAGAAGCCTTCCTTGGGGACAAAGAAACAGCTAGAGAGGGGCTGAACTCTTCCAGGCTGCTTTTTAAGGACATGACAGTGTTTCTGGCTTTTGGGGAGCACCAAGTTGAAATACACAAGTGTAGAAAGGCATATAACTAGTCCATTTACTAGTCCTGGCAGTTTCCTGGTCTGGGATAGGGGACTACCCGCTCAGTCAGGCTCTGCCATCTGCCACATCTCCGTGGAGATCAGAACTGAAGGGCTCCTTGGAGGCAGGATTTTTCTTTTCTTTTCTTTTTTTTTAATGCAGCAGGATTGGGCTCAAGATGTCACTCTGGTGAGCGGGACTGGAGATGGGAGGGAAATGTCTAGAAAAACAGGGGAGAAATAAATGGAAGCTTCCATGCTCCAGAAGGAGGGAGGAACAGGGAACAGCAAAGACAGGAAAAGGAGAAGCAAGAGGAGGAGGATTGTGCAGAGACGGGCTTGATTTAGCATCCATCTTTCCTGGGCCACCCAAGACAGCAGCAGCAGCCCAGGAAGCAGGGCTCTGGGCGTCAAGTGACTTCCTCCTGCCAACCTTTATTTTTGTATAACTGTACGCTGAAGTGGCTCCTGCCTTCCACCTCCTTCCAGAATGTCTGCTCTCCTGACCTTTGGAGACATCACAATGATCACAGTGAGAATCATAAATGGAGAACCCAAGAGTGATTTCCAGGTGACCAAGATTCGGGGCAGACTGTTCCCTGGGACTTCCGTGCTCTCCCTCTTCCTCCTCTATGCATTACAACAGTGAGACACCTTGAACCCACAGGATACTGGCTAGCCAGGCACAAGATGTTTTTTGTTTTTTTTTCCAGAGTGAATTTTGCTGTTGAAGACCCCTGTTCACCCAGAGGTGCTCATTATTTGTCAGTACCTCACTATAGATTTGTGCTCCAAGAAATCCTGAAAGGATTTTGGAGATGGACTACAAAAGCCACCCGTAGCACAGGTTAGACATGGAAACCACTATACAGAAACACTCATAACACTGCCAGCTGTTTATCTTTCTGGAGGCTTTATTCGATACCAAGTTCTGGGTTAGGGACATGACTGTATTTGCTCCCCAATTTCTTAGACTTCTATCTGCTATGTCCATTATACAGGGAAGAAAGTAAAAACTTTACCCTGGTCTGTACTCAGACCAGTGTCACTTAAGGCCCAGACCCCGCATGGCAGCACTCAACGGTGCCTAGGCGCACCGCTTCCAACTCCTCTTCCGAGGCTAGCTCAGGCCTTCCCTTAGACCCCACTCTTCCCCAGTTGTGGCCATCTCCTCAGTTCTACTTAACTATAAAAAACACAGGTCATGTGTGGTGGCACACACTTTTAGTCTCAGCATTCAAGGGGCAGAGGTGGGAGGATCTCTGTTTCCAGGTCATCCTGATCTACATAGAAAGTTCCAGAACAGCCTTAGCTTCATAAAGAGACCTTGTCCTCATCCGACTCCCTCTACCCCAAATAGACCGAACAAACAAGCAGTGAGTCACTAGATACAAACAAATGTGCTTACCTTCCCACTAGTAGACAGGCTTGCTAGTTTCTGCAATGCTTGAGCCCATGCCACCCATCCTTACTGTAGATTGTCCCCTCTTTACTGAGCTCAGTTAGGCTTTAATGGCTTTCTCTCTATTGGCCTACCCCACCACACCCAGCTCTAAACATGCTCATGTCTGATCTGGAGACACGACTTAGCAGTTAAGAGCAAGTACTATTCTTGCAGAGGATACAAGTTCAGTCCCTGGCACCCATGTCCGGCAGCTCACGGCCACCTGTAACGTCAGCACCAAGGGGGCCAGCTATCTCAAAACTACTCCTGTGCATACACACTCCACTCGATACGCACATAATTAAAAATGTGGGTGGGTGTTTTGGCTGCATGACTGTCTGTGGACATGTGTGGCAGATGTCTCTAGAGGCTAGAAGAAGGCATCAGATCTCCTGGAACTGCAGTTATAGATGGTTGTGAGCTGCTAGGTGGGTGCTAGGAATTGAACCTGGATCCTCTGGAGAAGTGGGCAGTGTTCTTAAACCCTGTGCTCTCTCTCCATCCGTACACATAATTTTCAAAAATTAAAAAAAAAAAATCTAGCCAGGCAGTGGTAGTGCATGTCTTTAATCCTAGCACTTGGGAGGCAGAGGCAGGTGGATTTCTGAGTTTGAGGTCAGCCTGGTCTACAGAGTGAGTTCCAGGACAGCCAGGGCTACACAGAGAAACTCTGTTTCAAAAAGCCAAAATTAATAAAATAATAAATAATAATAATAATAATAATAATAATCATCATCATCATCTTAAATAATGCTGCTATGAACATGGTGGAGCATGTGTCCTTATTACGTGTTGGAGCATCTTCTGGGTATATGCAATGTTTTGGCAGCATGTGTATAGTAGAGGATTGCAAATTCGATCATCAATAGGAGGAAAGGACCTCTGCCTTGTGAAGGTTCTGTGCCCCAGTGTAGGGGAATGCCAGGGCCAATAAGTGGGAGAGGGTGGGGTGGCAGGCATGGGGAGTGGGGAGGCAACAGGGGTTTGTTCTTGTTGTGTTTGTTTGTTTGTTTGTTTTTTTGGAGGGGAAACTGGGAAAGGAGATATTTACATGTAAATAAAGAAAATATCTAATAAAAATGTTATCACAATAGCCAAATTAAAAAAAATAAAAATCTTAAAACTCTCTGTAGAACACACACACACACACACACACACACACACACACACACAGTCACACCCTCATATGCTCCTCTGCCTCCTTTATCTATCGCATCACAGCCACATCTTAAAGATTCACCTGTATACCTTGCCTATGTACTACCTGTCCCATTTGTAGTCTCACCCTGGAATGACCAAGGATACCAAGGATTGCTGTGTGGACAATTCTTTTTTGCCTTCCAAGTGCTGGGATCAAATGAGCCACCATCACCCAGCTGCCAGGCTGACAATTCTAATGAACACTTTTTACTTTTTTTTGTTGATGCTTTTAACATATTTTTATCTTGGTTCTCCGAACTGTAATTTCTTCTAGTTATTATCATCTCTTCTCCATTGATGAATCTTCTTTTAATAAATATTTTAAACAGTATTTATAGGCTTATTATCTTTTGTCAAACTCTAAGCTTAACAAGCAAGAGTCAGTTTTACTTGTGGCTGTGTGCCTAGAGACAGCACAGTCCTTGGCATACTGTTGCATCTCTAAGCGAATTATTATTAGTAAACAGAAACAGCATAAAACCTTAAAAAATATTTATTTTTAATAACACACACACACGCATATGTGCATGTGAGTGCAGGTGCCCCGAGGCCAGAGGTGACTGATCCTTTGGAGCTACTGTCACCTGAAGTTGTGAGCTGGGTGCTGGGATTCCAACTTGGGTCCTCTGCAAGAGCAGTAAACCACTGAGCCACCTTTCCAGCCCCCAAAGATTTATTTATTTATATGTGTGTGTGTGTGTGTGTGTGTATTTGTATGCCATGTGTGTGTGTGGGGTCTCAAAGAGTCCAGAAGAGAGCACTGGACTCCCTGGAGATGAAGTTCCTGGTGGTCGTGAGCCACTTGCCATGATGGGATGATGGGAAGCTACTGTGGGTCCTCTGGATGAGCCAGTACAAACCCTTAACCAGAGCTACCACTCTAGCTTCTTTGAAACCTTTGTGGAGCCAAATCAAGACAAAGATTTTTCAACTTTAGTGGGGGATGCTAGGGACCACCCACTGCCACCTGGACACACTCAAATGACCTTTCTTTTCTAGAGGAGTTTGAAAGGGTGCACAGTGGAGGCCATCGCCCCGGAAGAACGCTGGTAATGCTGCATAATTCCTTGGTGCTGATGTCTGCTTTCCATTAGTGCTCCAATCAACACAGATTTCTAGTACTGGTGAGAGACAGAAATAAAAATGTGTATTAATTTACCCAGAGAGATCAAAACTCGTAACATGACTATTGGTTCATGTATCAGTGTCAACAGATCTAAAGATGAACAATGACACACTATTTCATTCTGCCATTAAATGACACAAGTGCATTTTACATTTTATTTTTATTTTGTGTGTATGGCGATTTGTCTGCATGAGTGTCTGTGTGCCACAAAGCATGTCAGTGCCCAAGAGGGCCAGAAGAGGGCGCTAGGAATCAGAAAAGCAGCCAGTGCTCAGAGTTGCTGAGCCATCTCTTCAGTCCCACAAATGCATTATTTTATTTTATTTTATTTTATTTTATTTTATTTTATTTTATTTTATTT
>JADRCD010197092.1:1450-28637 GCA_019843815.1 Montemys delectorum | reverse complement strand
CTCTCTCTCTCTCTCTCTCTCTCTCTCTCTCTCTCTCTCTCTCTCTCACTATTTGTGAGTATGTGTACGTGTGAGTGTGTGTTGCAGGGCTGTGTATCTATGTGTATAATTTGTGAAAAGTTCACTAAATTTATGCATCCAATATTCTTAGTCAGCACATTAACATTTTTATTTATAAAATCTATGATGCAGACCCTGCATCTTCTCTGAATTATCATATGAAAATAATAACACCAAATAAAAATTAAATGTGCTTAAAACACTCACATTCACACACGCACACACGCCCACACACACACACAGAAAGAGAGAGAGAGAGAGAGAGAGAGAGAGAGAGAGAGAGAGAGAGAGAAAGAGAGAGAGAGAGAGAGAGAGAGAGAGAGAGAGAAGGTAGTTTAAAATACAAAACTAAGGGAGGGTAGACAAAGTGCTACATGAACTGAAATTCCATGTATGTGATATTGTAGAAAACACAAGAGCACAAAAACAGTAAAATTTCCCAATTTCCTGATTTGATAGGAAAAGGATAAAAATGTAGTTCAGGCCATATTTTAGAAAGTATCACCAATGCCATTGTTTACTGAATACTCATCATCACATACATTTCAAATTCTTTAGAGTATATAGCTGAGCCAACCATGATGTAAAATATAGGCTTTATGAGTAATGGTGTATTGATATGTCTTACGAGGAACATTGAAAGGGGAAGAGGCTGTAGGATTGCTTATAGCTCGGTGAGAATATCGAGGAAGCCTATAGTTCAGCATTCAGCTCCATGCTTTAAATGAAATCCATTAATTTAAATATTGAGGAGATAAGAGATAAGACACAGTGATTTGTCTACTTTTATGGTTACCCTGTCTTATTTTTTATTTTGTTGTGAAGAGGGACCATGCCTAACTCTTGTAAAAGAAAGCATTTAATTGCACACTTGCTTACAATTTCAGAGTGAAAGTCTGTGACAATTATGGTAGAGAGTGTGACAATAGGCAGCCAAGCTTTGTGCTGGAGCAGTGGCTGCCATGGGCTCTATAAACCTCAGAGCCTACTCGTAGCAACACATGTGCTTCAACAAGGCCACAGTTCCTAATCCTCCCCAAAAAGAACAAAAACCAGGGGCAAAGCATCCATATATATGAGCCTAAAGGAGCCATTTACATTCAAATTGGCACATTTATTTTATAATCTCATTTTCTGTGGTATTCCAGAAATGGGTTGGTAAGAAATTCATGGAAACGTTTCTAGAAGTAGAAAAAGTTAACTAATTGATAGTAGATTCACTCTCCCTGTATTTCTCACTTGCCAAGTTTTTGAGCATTTGCATCAACCTCTAAGAGAGGCCCTTCCCTATATCTTCAACTAGGACAATTTCATTACTCTTGCCTAACATATTTACATATACCAAAGCTCTCTCTAACCATATGTTTTGCATGTTGCTTTCAGACATGTTGTTCTCTCCTATTTTCTCAGCTATATCTGGATCCTATTGTTCTCATTACCTTTGAGTAGAATTAGACACAAGTGCTCTCATGGTTATTTTTTGTCAGCCTGACACAAAGCTAAACATACTTGTAAAGAGGGACTATCTGTTCCAAAGGCTGATTCCAGCAGATTGTTATGTGGGCACCGTTGTGGGGTATTTTTCTTGATTACTGCTTGATATAGGAGAGCCCAGCCCATGATAGATGGTACCACTCCTGGGCAAGTGAGTCTAAGCTGGATACAATAGTGAACTTGACACAAGCTGGAATTATCACAGAGAAAGGAGCCTCCCTTGAGGAAATGCCTCCATGACATCCAGTTGTAAAGTGGTTTTCTCAATTAATAATCAAGGGGGAGAGCCTAGTCCATTGTGAGTGGTGCCATCCCTGAGCTGGTAGTCTTGGGTTCTATGAAGAAGCAAGCTGAGCAAGCCAGGGGAAGCAATCCAGCAAGTAACATCCTTCCACGGCCTCTGCATCAGTTCATGCTTCCTGACCTGCTTGAGTTCCAGTCCTGAAGATCTTTGGTGATTAACAGCAATGTGGAAGTATACAATGAATAAACCCTTTCCTCCCCAACTTGCTACTTTGTCATGATGTTTTGTGCAGGAATAGAAACCCTGACTTAGAGAGATGCTATATAAATTCTGCTAACCAATTTTAAGTTTATTGGTTAATAACTGGTTAGAGTCTGTGATTGGGCAGTAGAGAGAAGAGGCAAGACTTGATGATCAAGTGAGGGGTCTGAGCAAAGTTGAGAGCAGAAGAAAAGGATATGGGAGGAGGGAAAAGCTAACATGAGAGGAGATGTGCCATGAGCCCATGGCCCAGGAGATACAGCAAGTAAAAAGAGATGTAAGTCAGAATAGCTCAAAACCTACCTGATCTAGGCTTATAGCTTTTAAATTCAACCAGAATTGTGTGCTTTTTTTTTTCTTGTAGGTTAGCTAGAATAATTCTTCTTACAAGTAAATATGGCTCCTCCATTGTCTCTGCTTTTGTTCCTTCTTCCAGGTTATTTACTGAACTCCAATCTTGGCTTTCCTTCCAGATAGAATGTGATCATACATGTAAGGTGAAATAAACTTTTGTCTACTCCAAGTTGCTTTGAGACAAGAGTTTATCACAGCAAGAGAAACCAAATCAAAACAGATGTCTTCATATTTATGTCCATCTAATCCACTGCTTTTACTTGGAAGTACTAAGACTTCAATACTTTTGTAAATTTAAATAATAATAATAATTTAAAAATCTCAAGAGAGAAGCATGAAGCTCTAGACCAAGACAGAGGAAATGTTATCTCAAACCATTGGCCCTTAGAAAATTTTCAGTCCATTCCTTCATATTTATGATAGGTGGTTAAGCGGCACTTGTAGAGTACATTGTATAAATTATATCACTAAAAATGTCTGTTGTGTACCTACCATGTGGTAAGCCTGGAATTAGACACTGATAGAGGAAGGGTAAGTAGGATCACTGTTCCTTCCAGAATCACAATGAATGATTGCAGAGAGATGCATAAGAATATTGCTCGAGCACTTCACTGCTATCATGTACCAGTCCATTTAACTGCTAGAAAGAAAACAAGTTTTCAAGTTAACTCTTTGGGGGTATGAGAAAAAGCTTTTGAAACTGGAAAAGATAATTACTAGATGAGATTTCCATGTGTGGGAGCTGGAGATATGGCTCAACAGTTAGTACTTGGTTATGTTCCAAATGATACAAGTTCAGTTTCGAGCAACAATACCAAGAAATTCGTAATCATCTCTCACTCCAGGTCCAACATCCTCTTTTGTCTTTCTGGTTCACCAGCATATGGAAGACACACACAGGTATGAATGTACATGCACATACAGACACACACACACACACACACACACACACACTCACACAATTACAAATAAAATTTAAGTTTTAATGATTTCTATCTTAATTTTTAACCTAGTGTCTCAATGTTGGCACAGGCAAAAAGAAACAAAAATACTTTAATATATATGAATTCATATTCTCAAGTAATGTAATTAACAAATAATTGCTAAAAAAGAATAGAAGACTAAATCAACGTAAACTCAAGTTACAGTGGCACAGGTTTCAACATTTCTATGGAAGGGGGCAAAATGTGGAACTTATGTTTATACTATGTCTTATTTGTAGCTTGGGTATATCATTTATTTCTCAGGTATATCATTTATTTATTTATTTATTACTCGAGTATAAAGGGTATTTATTTCAGAAATATATGAGTCTTACATAGTAGATGAAGTAGATACATATAGACACAAGGAAAGAAATTATAGATGTAATAATTACCTCTGCAAACTGAATTTTGTAGAAGACGGAGTCTTTCTAGGATTTCCACCTGCATCATAAGTCACAATGACTGGTCAGAAAAAGCAGATTTGAAACCAGATATCTTATATTAATCATCACATTGGTGGAGTAGGGACTGTGAGTATTTTGTACCCCAGTAAGTGCTTAGAAATCATGCAGTTTCCAGAAGTGGTATAGCTGGGTCCTCTGGTAGAACTATCCAATTTCCGGAGGAACTGCCAAAATGATTTCCAGAGTGGTTGTACCAGTTTTCAATCCCACCAGCAATGAAGGAGTGTTCCTCTTTCTCCACAACCTCTCCACCATGTGCAGTCACCTGAGTTTTTTATCCTAGCCAATCTAACTAGTGTGAGGTGGAATCTCAGAGTTGTTTTGATTTGCTTTTCCCTGATGACTAAGGATGTTGAACAGTTCTTTAGGTGCTTCTCAGTCATTTGGTATTCATCAGTTGAGAATTCTTTGTTTAGCTCTGTACCTCATTTTTAATAGGGTTATTTGGTTCTCTGGAGTCTAACTTCTTGAGTTCTTTGTAAAGATCTTTTCCCAATTTGTTGGTTGCCGTTTTGTCCTATTGACAGTGTCTTTTACCTTACAGAAGCTTTGCAACTTTATGAGGTCCCATTTGTCAATTCTTGATCTTAGAGCAGAAGCTATTGGGGTTCTCTTCAGGAAATTTTCCCCTGTGCCTATTTGCTCGAGGTTCTTCCCCACTTTACTTTCTATTAGTTTCAATGTATCTGGTTTGATGTGGAGGTCCCTGATCCACTTGGACTTTAGCTTTGTACAAGGAGATAGGAATGGATAGATTTGCATTTTTCTACATGCTAACTGCCAATTGAGCCAGCACCATCTGTTGAAAATGCTGTCTTTTTTCGACTGTATGGTTTTAGCTCCTTTGTCACAGATCATTTGACCATAGGTATGTGGGTTCATTTCTGGGTCTTCAATTCTGTTCCATTGATCTACCTGCCTGTCACTGTACCAATACCATGCAGTTTTTTATCACAATTGCAGCTTAAGGTCTGGGATTGTGATTCCACCAGAAGTTCCTTTTTGTTGAGAATAGTTTTGGCTATCCTGGGTTTTTTGTTTTTCCAGATGAATTTGTAAATTACTCTTTCTAAGTCTGTGAAGAATTGAGTTGGAATTTTGATGGGGATTGTACTGAATCTGTAGATTGCTTTTGGCAAGATGGGCATTTTTACTATATTAATCCTGCCAATCCATGAGCATGGGAGATCTTTTCATCTTCTGAGATCTTCTTCAATTTCCTTCTTCAGAGACCACTCCTGGGCATATACCCAGAAGACGCTCCATCATGTAATAAGGACACATACTTCACCATGTTCATAGCAGCCTTATTTATAATAGCCAGAAACTGGAAACAACCAGATTTCCCTCAACAGAGGAATGGATATAGAAATTGTGGTACATCTACACAATGGAGTACTACTCAGCTATTAAAAACAATGAATTTATGAAATTCTTAGGGAAATGGATGGATCTAGAGAATATCATCCTGAGTGAAGTAACCCAATCACAAGAGAACATATATGGTAGGTACTCTCTGATAAGTGCTTATTAGCCTAGAAGTTTGGAATATAGGAAGAACCCACAAACAACAAGAAACTCAAGAAGAAGGAAGACCAAAATGTAGACATTTCATTCCTTCTTAAAAGGGGGAACAAAATAACCACAGAAGAAGTTGCAGAGATTAACTATGGAGCAGAGACTGAAGGAAGGACAAGTCAGCCTAATATAGCTATCTCCTGAGAGAGAGGCTCTGACAGTACCTGACTAGTACAGATGTAGAGGCTCGCAGCTATCCATTGAACTGAGTACAGCATCCCCAATTTAGGAGTTAGAGAAAGGACCCAAGGAGCTGAAGGGTTTGCAGCCCCTTAGGACAAACAACAATATGAACTAACTAGTACCCTCAGAGTTCCCAGGGACTCAACCACCAACCAAGGACTATACAAGGTGGGACTGATTGTTCTGGCAGCATGTGTATAGTAGAGGATTGCAAAGTCGATCATCAACCGGAGGAGAGGCCCTTGGCCCTGTGAAGGTTCTGTGCCCTAGTGTAAGAGAATGCTAGGTCCAATAAGTGGGAGAGGGTGGAGTGGCAAGCATGGGGAGGGGAGAGGCAACAGGGGTTTGTTCTTGTTGTTTTTGTTTGTTTGATTGTTGGTTTGTTTTTTGGAGGGAAAACTTGGAAAGAGAAATCATATGACATGTAAATAAAGAAAATATCTAATAAAAAAGAAAACATCTAACAAAAAAGAAGAAATCATGCAATCCACATCCAAAATGACTTCCTCTCCTTCATTCAGCAAGTGCTTGATGCATCCTGTGAATCTGATACTGAAATCAACAGTGGATAATTGAGAAGAGTTATGTTCAGAGACAAAGTTTAAAAAGGACTGATCAGAATCACAAGGCAGTTATGGGTAAAGGTGGAATAAATCTGACTCAAATTAATTCTCAAGTACAAGTGCCTTTCTTTGTGAATAATTTTGCTCTCAAGATATAATACCTGGGAACGAATCTGATTATGAACTGATTAATTGTACTGGAGTGGAGGTGGACTGCTTTATGAAGAGGCATGCTGTCTGACTGCTATAATCCATATAGAGAAGAATAGTAGGCTTTTGAAGTATGCTTAATCACACACACACAAAAATACAAAGTATCCAGGCAATAGGATGACAGGAAAAAAGACTCATCCACAAAAATCTGTTGTCATGTGAAATTGAACAAAGTGGTAAAAGTAGTTCTTGGTGGGTAGATCAAAGAACCAAAACAAGTCAGAGCAGATGCTAAGAGAAGCCCAGGCTGCTTCTTAACAACAAAGATGTCCTTAGGAGGAAGACCAATTCTGTTTGTGATTTTCAGCATGCTAGGACATTTTTGTTTATATAAGATTTTTCTATGTGCTGCTTCGAATTGTTGAAATAGTTTACAATTTCATCATTCTTTCCTTCCTTTCTTCCTTCTTTCCACCCAAGAGACTAATTTATTATTTATTAAATGTATAGTAGAAATATAATGAAGAATGATAAATGTGATTTTTTTGTGGAAAGTGGACAGCAATGTCTTACTTTGCAATAAATGATATGAATATCTATCTAAAGGACATATTTTACATGTACAGCTCCTGACAAATCATTCTGAAGATGGACATTTAAATACATGGAAGATATATATATATATATATATATATATATATATATATATATATATATATTGAAAGAAAGAACATCACCAGTATCTGGACCCTAGATAGAGAGTATTTTCTAATACTCACTCTTTATCTTTTCCAACACTAATATCATCACATTATGACCTACTGGTAAAACAACCCAAAATGCCTATGAACCCTTAGAAGAAACAGGCTTTCACTAGGACTTGTTTACATGCAAGATGAACTGAATGTCAATAAAGTTTATATGTCATTCTAGCAATCCAGAAACTTGCTAAGTACTCAGGATATTTGAGAGAAAGGTGAGATTTCCTACAGGGTATACATAGCATGAAGCAATGTGTTTCTTACTATTTATTTCTTAGTGATAACATCCCCTCAAAGATGCTAGCATGGGAAGGATGAACAGTATGTAATCCCATGTAAGTCAAGGGACTTAGCCTAAAAGCAGTATGGACTCTTGGGAAAGCCAGAACCATTTTCTTCAAGGCTGACTTGGTTTCCTCTTCTCTTGCTTACTAGTCATGTTATTATTTAACCTCTCAGAGCTTTGCCTTTCCTCTTCTTTCCCCATTCTTTCCATGTTTTGAACCTAGGTTACCCTAATGACTCTTTTTGACATATGAAAAGTAGTGAAAGATATCTATGGTGATTCTGAGACCGAGAATCAAGAGGCTTTTGGACTTCTATTACCATCCTATTAGAGGACCAGCAGGTGAGAATGTTGGTATAGTTAGTAGATGAACACATGGCAGAGAATGTCCATTCACAAGGACAGGCCCTGACAATAAACATGCAGCCAAGAACATCTCTGGACTCTTCTGATAAATGAGTTCAAAGTAAATACAAGAGAATCTAGAGGCATTCCCATAGCCATACATGTATTCTTGATATATACCTGGATGCCTTTTGGGGCTTTAAAGTTTCGGGCTTGCTTTACAGCAAAATTTTACTAAAATTGTATTAAAAGTATATCATATACTGAGAAAATACTAATGGATGTGGTTAAAATTAAATATTACATTACCATTAGTCTTATTGACTTCACAATATAATTATTATATATAAGACTATAAAAACAATTAAAATGTCATGTCTTAAATATTTCAGGTCATGTGGGGTGACATAAACCATAAATGATCAGAAAGATCAGAAAGTCAACATCATCCTTCACTTCATACATAACTACATACTAAGTCCCTAATTAGCCTGAACTACATAAGACCTTATCTCAAAAGCTTTTTAAAAATATATTTCAAAGGTCCAAGAACAGAGTTATAATTTCAACATTCGATTATGGACTCCAATCAAAATCTATGTACATAATTTATTTTCCTTACTTCTTCTTACCAATTTTATTCATGATTTTAATAGGAACATTACTTAACAGAAATTAATGAAAATCCTAAGTTCTCAAACCTTAAAATTCTTTTCTTTTAGCATTGAAAAATAATTCAGAATTTCTTCTGATTTAAGGAGAATTAAGGTACCATTACTCATTTGCTGATGTTTGTAACACAGACCATGAAAGGCAATT
The DNA here is from genome assembly GCA_019843815.1 of Montemys delectorum. Taxonomy (NCBI): domain Eukaryota; kingdom Metazoa; phylum Chordata; class Mammalia; order Rodentia; family Muridae; genus Montemys; species Montemys delectorum. The sequence continues at coordinate 20,086 of JADRCD010197092.1, read as the reverse complement.
GAATGCTTGTTTCAAGGGGAATATTTGGTCCCACTTGTGCTGACACCATCCCTTGTTCTCTCATTGAAGAAGGCTCTTGAAAGTCATCTGCAGAGCCAAACATAGAGTGCTCTTATCTAAAAGGAACTGCTTGTCTCCATCTATGACTCAGATTATTTCTTTGCATATTAAATTACAAGAGACAGTTCCAGCTGGATCCATCAATGTATTTATAACTCAGCCACACAATTTTCCTCCAGGCAGAAAACTTGGCAAACAGGCTCCCAGCTTGGCTTCAACTTTCAAAAATGGGAACAGAAAAGTAATCATGGCAGTTATTATATCAAAGTTTTGTTTTAAATATGAATATAATGGAAAAATTTGAAACTCTGCACATTATTTCCACTGTAGGAGACCCTAAGAAGGAGTGTGATATAGCCTGATCTAGTTTCTTGAGTATCCCTTAATTACTACGCTCAGTGAACTACCCCTAATAAGGTTATATCAAGCCAGTGATACTATCCTATTATCTCTTGGAGGCAAAGAATCCTCATTATCATTTAAAGTCCTGCCATTGTGTCAGGTACAAAATTTAGATCACTAGGCTAGGTGTGATAGAGACAATTCATCATTAATCAGTGAAGGTCATAAAAATTTGACATGGTATAGTGTATAGATTGGCCATCTTTAATTTATATATAAATTTGTCTTTTAGCATAATTATATGAGTAGTTGTGTAATACATAGATGAATTAAAGTTCTCTGCTCTATAAGAACTGGTTTTACATATACATCAGACTTTTCTATTTTACTTAGAATATGACAAAACAATTCAAAATATACTAGTGTAAAGCACTTTGTTTAATGATGTAACTGAGTTTGTAAGGGTAGAGTTTCAACTTAGTATTAACATGGTAATGAAATGAGGATAATGTTTATATTGTGTGATCATATTTGAAGCTTAGATGCTTCTCTTGCAGTAGCACCAAGAAATTATCTTAAGATTTGAACACTTTCTATAAAGGAATCTTTCAATTAATTACAATTCCTGAGTTGAGGTCATTTGGCTGTTATTTAAACTAATTGCTGTAGCTAACTTCAGAGAATACCCTGAGATGCTTAAGTTGTCTCAAAAGTCCTACAGCAAAATTATAGTAATATCCATATTCAATTCTAAAATTTTACTTGAGTTCTGATTTTGATGACTCTCATTACTGAGGGTCTTATTGTTATTAAGAGAAGAAGCATGAAGGTTACTCCGAAAGCTGTACTAGTTAGGCTTTTTATTGCTGTGGCAGATACCCAAGAAAAGAATACAAGGAAGCAGATTTTGTTTAGTCCAGTGTTGGCTGGCTTCATGTTTCTTGGTTTCTGGACCAGTGTTGAGGTAGAACATTGTTCTTGACGTACATAATGAAAGAGGCTGGTTACCTCATTACAGGAAGGAGGCTTCAGTAAAGGTTGGAAGAAGCAAGGGACAAGATAAGTTTATACTATTATGGTACTTCTCCTGAGAAAAACTTCCTCAAATACAGCCACAACATCAAACAATGTCACCCTATTATGCAACCATCAAGAGTGAAGCCCCTTCTCATATCATATTCGCCAGCATCCAATATATTTTCAATGATGGCATTCCCCATCTAAGGGTAATTCTTCAACTTATGAACACATTTTACAATATATCTTACACTCCAAATAAAATAGAAATGTAGGTGTAAGTTTGAAAATGTTTCCAGAAGTCTGAAAGCACTTCAACTAGATAGACGTCGTTTCAGGAAATTGTACATCTTCTAGTGGGTTATATGAAAATGAACACTATAAAGTGTACATTTTGCAAGAGCCTTGTCTGAGCAATTTTCTTCTATCATTTGAATTGTACTTTTCTGTGTCTAAGCCAATTTCCTGTTGTTCTACTTTTGGGGTTTAGAGAATGTCTCTGTTTAATGTCAATATTACTTATTTTTAAAGTATATTTTATGACTTAAATATATACAACACTTACCTTCCCAGATAGCTTATAAGCATCTTGAAATCTTGGTCTGTTAACTCATCCATCCTTAATATTTGTGAGCCAAGTATGGGGAACAGAACAGAAGGGAAGCTCATTAAATGTTAGTGGAATAAATAAGCAGAAACATGCTAATTTGTTAATTCTGTCAGCAGCTGGGATCACAGACTATTATTTTAGCTAGCTAATAGCTTGACTTTTAAATAAATATTTAATTAGATTTGTACTTTATAATGTGGATTTAACTTTTCTATCAAACAGACAACAATTTCCAGTACCATATTATCCCACAGGAAAACATTACACTTTTACTTTCTCAGATAAATAGGGAAATTTAATGCTAATGGCAGGTTGGATGCTGAAAGCGTTGTTGCTCTCTGACTCTGTCTATATGTCTGTCTGTCTTTGTCTCTGTAGGTCTCTCTCTTTCTGTGCATGTGCGTGTGAGTGTGTGTGTGTGTGTGTGTGTGTGTGTGTGTATGTGTGTGTGTGTGCACGTACCTTCATCTATAAGTTTATTGGGTTAACACTGGTAATTCATTTCTGTATGTTTTCTATGGATATGTGCTATGAAGTGCCTCTATGCTGCTCTGAAATGTCATATGTACCACATCAACGTCAGAGATTAGCAAATTGATTTGAGGAACCAGGTATTCACTGAGGGGGAAAATCACCTTTAAGTGCATCTCATTGAAGGTGAACTGGTTTCTTCACCTTGCCCCTTGTCATTACCTCCCACTGTCTCTAGAATGAAGTAGTTTTCACACTGCTCTGGTATAGTCCTATTATATGGAGCCATCAGCAAACATACACTAACCTCTTGCTGAGGATAAGTGTTACTGAACAAAAATGATCTTGGAAAATATTTAGGAATTTCGATATGTCCTATTTCTGCTACAGTGTTGGTAATGCATGTGATATTTGTTTTTAGTCATTAAAATTACTGTTTATATAAGCATGCATAAGAGAATGCAAATGTAGCTTTTGCAAGGTCGTATATATTCAGTGATATATAGAGAAAGTTGTAGGTTTTCTCTTTACTGATAAATATAATGAAGGCCACAGCATCATGTATCTGTTGAAATACTTGAATGAATCTGGAATTTATAAATATGTATATTAAAAAATGTAGATTGGTGATACAGTCCAGTAAATGTCAGTATTAAAAAAAATCAAAGGAAATTTTCATATATGAAACTTGATTGGCATATATGTCCAGACTGTTCCTGATTATTATGTTATCCTTCACCAATTGTTACTATTCAACCTTCTGTAAATGGGAAATGACCAAGACTGTATCTGATAAAAGCTGAATTATGTACTCTGCCTAAATTCCTTCTACATTTAAGCTGCCCATTGTAATGGGTTTTTGAGTGTCTCTGGTGGAGAAGTATATTTAGATGAGAGCCTAAGGGTGAGAAGCTTAGAATGGGATCAGCAGGGAGCACAGAATGATATGCAAAGAGCTCCCTCTGTTCACCCTCCGTATAGAGAAATTAGTTATCATCTCTCCACAAGTCAGAAGATACTATTCTAAAACCAACAATTCTGGCTGTAACCCAGGATTTCCAGGTGGAGAGCAGTGAGACATTAATTTGTGCTTTTTAAATCTTCTATTCTATGGCATTTTGCTATAATAGCCTGAGCTGCACCATATAGTACCATAGTTAAGCTTATTCAGTAATTGGAGGGCTGTGTACACATATATTCATCACTATTGTAACCTGCCTGCCTGCCTTCTTCTTCTTCTTCTTCTTCTTCTTCTTTTTTTTTTTTCAGGCAAGTACTCAAGTACCCTTGGCTGACATGGATATTGATTGTTTTGCAGATTTGAGTTGTCTGGCACTCACAGAGATCTGTGTGACTCTCCCCTGTCAGTTAGGATTAAGAGCAGGTGCCACCATACCCAATTCCAAAGGTGTCTTTGACTTTGAATGGCTGAATAGAAACCTGATGGGGTCTGAAAACACTGAGAATTGCTTCAGAGACAGAATCTATAGGAATTGATAGCACCTAAGTTCCAGGAAACTCATTTTCTGATGATAAATTCAATTATGAAAAAAATGCATGTTTTGTGACTGACCAAGGTATAATGAAAGGAATGGAATATCATCCTTTATCATGTTATGCTTATGTGTAAATTATTTCTGTTTAAGGTGTGAATGTCAAAACACTAAACACAAATATATCTGTAGCTGGATTAAGAGGATAGGCATGAGCACTAGCTGTCTCTCAGGTATTCATTCACTTTTATGTTTTCTCAAAAGGCCTTTATAACAATGTCATATGCACCACAGAGCATTAAGCCCTAAGCAAACCTAACCAGCACTGAGATAATAAGTGCAGTGAGTTATTGGGGGTCTTTGTTTCCTTTACTGGAACAAAAAAAACAAAACCAAACAAAAAACAGCATGACAAAAGCAACATATGGGAGAAATCATTTATTCAAATTCACAATTCCAGGTTACAGTCAGTCACTGCAGGAGACCAAAATGGAAGGAACTTGAAGCATCTCATCATATTTGCATTCAAGCACAGAGAAAGAATTAATGCATGCACATGTGTACTCGACTTACTCCCACCTCACTGAGCCCATGGACAGCACTGCCCACATTCAAAGAGATACTACCTCCTCAATTAACTCAATCTTAAAATCCCCCACAGGAGAGCTCTGAAGCTGACATAATCAAGACAGTTTATCCATGAAATTATCTCGACAGTTTATCCATGAAATGGCCTTCCCAGGTGATTTGAGATTGTATGACATTGATGAAATTAATCTATACTGTTGAAAACAGAATCCTCAGAAATGCTGGATTTTAAACTTTTTATTTTTTTATATTTTTTTTAGTTATTTTTTCTCATATATGACATCCTTACAACAGTTTTTCCTCCTTCCTCTCTTCCTACTCCCCTTCATCCATACCTTCAACATTTCCCTTTAGAAAAGGGCAGGATTGTCAGGAATATCAACCAAACAAGACATATCAAGTTGCAGTAACACTGGACACCTCCATCACAGAAACCGACCCAAATCAAATAATTTGGGCCAATAGGGGATCAAAAAGACTGAACGAATAATAACAGAACCTGTATGGGTCTAACCTGGGCCCTCTGCTCATACATTACAGTTGTGCCTCTTGGTCTTCTTGTGAGATTCTTAATAATGTGAGCCAGGTCTGTCTCTGACTTTTTGCCTGCATTTGGGACCCTTTTCCTCCTGTTTCTTATTATAAGAGGCTTCAATTTTTGCTAACTTGATGTATAGTTTTTATCACTTGAAATTCTCTTAAGACTATGCAATTAGCGTGATATTCTGCTATGTATGCAACACCCTTCACAATAGTCACAAATCATATAAAATACCTTGGTATGACTCTAAGCAAGTAAACGATCTGTATGACAAGAACTTCAAGTCTTTGAAGAAGGAAATTGAAGAAGATCTCAGAAAATGGAAAGATCTCCCATGCTCTTAGATTGGCAGGATTAATATAGTAAAAATGCCCATCTTGGCGAAAGCAATCTACAGATTCAATACAATCCCCATCAAAATTTCAACTCAATTCTTCACAGACTTTGAAAGAGCAATTTGCAAATTTATCTGGAATAACAAAAAACCCAGGATAGCCAAAACTATTCTCAACAATAAAAGAACTTCTGGTGGAATCACCATCCCAGATCTTATGCTGTACTACAGAGCAATTGTGATAAAAAAAAAACAACTGCATGGTATTGGTATAGTGACAGGCAGATAGATCAATGGAACATAATTGAACCCCAGAAGTGAACCCACACACCTATGGTCACTTGGTCTTTGACAAAGGAGTTAAAACCATCCAGTAGAAAAAAGACAGCATTTTCAACAAATGGTGCTGGCTCAACTGGCGGTTAGCATGTAGAAAAATGCAAATCGATCCATTCCTATCTCCTTGTACAAAGCTCAAGTCCAAGTGAATCAAGGACTTCCATATAAAACCAGATACACTGAATCTAATAGAAAAGAAAGTGGGACAGAGCCTGGAGCACATGGGCACAGGGGAAAATTTCCTGAACAAAGCACGAATAGCTTATGCTCTAGGATCAAGAATTGACAAATGGGACCTTATAAAATTGCAAAGCAATTTTATTGTAAGGCAAAAGACACTGTCAGTAGGACAAAAAGGCAACCAACAGATTGGGAAAAGGTCTTTACCAATCCTATATCTGATAGAGGCCTAATATCCAATATATACAAAGCACTCAAAATGTTAGACACCAGAGAACCAGATAACCATATTTAAAAAAAAAAAAAGAGGTACAGAACTAAACAAAGAATTCTCAACTTAGGAATACTAAATGGTGGAGAAGCACCTAAAGAAATGTTCAACATCCTTAATCATCAGGGAAATACAAATCAAAACAACCCTGAGATTCCACCTCACAACAGTCAGAATGGCTAAGATCAAAAACTCAGGTGACAGCTGATGCTAGTGAGGATGTGGAGAAAGAGGAACACTCCTTCCTTGCTGGTGGGATTGCAAGCTGGTACAACCACTCTGGAAATCAGTTTGGCGGTTCCTCAGGAAATTGGACATACTATTTTAGGTACCAGCAAGTGCTGGCTGACAGGAGCCTGATATAGCTCTCTCCTAATAGGCTCTGACAGTACCTGATTAATACAGAAGAGGAGGCTCACAGTCATCTATTGGAGTGAACACAGGATCCTCAATGAAGGAGCTAGAGATAGGACCCAAGGAGCTGAAAGGTTTGTGGCCCCTTAGGAGGAAGGACAATATGAACTAAGTATTACCCTCAGAGCTCCCAGGGACTAAACCACCAACCAAAGAGTATACATGGTGGGACTAATGGCTCTATCAGCATATGTATAGTAGAGGATGTCCTAGTCAGTCATCAATGGGAGGAGAGGCCCTTGGTCCTGTGAAGGTTCTATGCCCCAGAGTAGGGGAATGCCTGGGTCAGGAAGCAGGAGAGGGTGAGTTGGTGAGCAGGGGGAGCAGAGAGGGAACCAGGTTTTTTTTTCTTTTCTTTTTTTTTCGGAGGGAAAACTGGGAAAGGAGATATAATATGACATGTAAATAAAGACAATATGTAATAAAAAAAAGAAAAGTAAAAAAAAAAAATCTAAGAAAAAAAAAAGACCATAGTGTAAAAACCAACCTTATTTAACTTAGATTTAATCAGTTTTTAAAACAGGTTAATATAAAGAGTTAGAGAAATAGCTGAAGGAGCTGAAGAGTTTTGCAACCCCATAGGAAGAACAACAATATCAACCAACCAGACCTGCCCAGAGCTCCTAGGGACAAAAACACCAACCAAAGGGTACACTTGTAGGGACCCATGGCTCCAGCTGTATAAGTAGCAGAGGATGGTGTTATTTGACATTGATAGGAGGAGAGGCCCTTGGACATGTGAAGGCTCAATTCCCCAATGTTGGGAATGCCAGGGCAGTGAGATGGGAGTTGGTAGGTGATATGTGGAGCACCCTCATAGAAGCAGGAGGAGGGGGAATCGCATAAGGGTGTTCCTGAGAGAAAACTGGGAAAGAGGATAACATTTGAGATGTAAATACATAAAATAGCCAATAAAAAAACATAAAAAATTAAAAGAACCCTAATTTTTAGTTAAACAAAAGGAGGTTAATATATTTCTTTAATCTTGTTATGTATTATTACATGCCCCTGACATGGATAACAATATATGAAAATATGCACATGTCATGATAGTTCTTTTTTTTTTTTTTTTTAGATATTTTCTTTATTTACATGTAAATTTTCCCTTTCCCAGGTTCCCCTCCAAAAAACAAACAAACAAACAAAAACAACAAGAACAAACCCCTTTTGCCTCCCCCTTCCCCATGCCTGTCACCCTACTCTCTCCCACTTATTGGCCCTGGCATTCCCCTACACTGGGGCACAGAACCTTCACAAGGCCGAGGTCCTTTCCTCCTATTGATGATCGAATTTGCAATCCTCTACTATACACATGCTGCCAGAACATTCAGTCCCACCCTGTGTAGTCCTTGATTGGTGGTTGGGTCCCTGGGAGCTCTGAGGGTACTAGTTAGTAATTGTTGTTCGTCCTAAGGGGCTGCAAACCCTTCAGCTCCATAGAACCTTTCTCTAACTCCTTCACTGGGGACAGTATACTCAGTTCAATGAATGGTTGTGAGCCTCTACATCTGTATTAGTCAGGTATTGTCAGAGCCTCTCAGGAGATAGCTATATGCTTGTCCTTCCTTCAGTCTCTGCTCCATAGTTAATCTCTGCCACTCCTTCTGTGGGTGTTTGGTTCCCCTTTTTAAGAAGGCATGAAATGTCCACCTTTTGGTCTTCCTTCTTCTTAAGTTTCTTGTGGTTTGTGGGTTGTTCTTCGTGTATTCCAAACTTGTGGGCTAATAACCACTTATCAGAGAATGCATACCATGTGTGATCTTTTGTGATTGGGTTACCTCACTCAGGATGATACTCTCCAGATCCATCCATTTCCCTAAGAATTTCAAAAATTCATTGTTTTTAATAGCTGAGTAGTACTCCATTGTGTAGATGTACCACAATTTCTGTATCCATTCCTCTGTTGAGGGACATCTGGGTTGTTTCCAGTTTCTGGCTATTATAAATAAGGCTGCTATGAACATGGTGGAGCATGTGTAGAGGGCTAATATCCAATGTATACAAAGAACTCAAGAAGTCAGTCTCCAGAGAACCAAATAACCCTATTAAAAAATGGGGCATAGAGCTAAACAAAGAATTCTCTACTGATGAACACCAAATGGCTGAGAAACACCTAAAGAAATGTTCAACATCCTTAGTCATCAGGGAAATGCAAATCAAAACAACTCTGAGACTCCACCTCACACCAGTGAGATTGGCTAGGATAAAAGACTCAGGTGACAGCAGATGCTAGAGAGGTTGCGGAGAAATAGGAACACTCCTTCATTGCTGGTGGGATTGCAAACTGGTACAACCACTCTGGAAATCAGTGTGGCGGCTCCTCTGGAAATTGGACATAGTTCTACCAGAGGACCCAGCCATACCACTCCTGGGCATATACCCACAAGATGCTCCGTCATGATAGTTCTTTGCTGAAAAGAGTAAATAAGTTGAAGGCAATTTTGTACAAAAAAATAGTTGTAATAAATGTTGCAAGCAGTGTAGATATATTGATTGATAAATTATATGATCCAGTACTGATGACTTTGGAGACAGGGTCAGTTGAATACATTGTAAAGTTGTTGTTAAATATTCAGTAAAAGTCTCCCTCATTTGCTCCCTTGTAATTCTTCCTGTGCAGTTCAATAAGTACAGAACAAATCCCTTTGTTAGGAATGAGAGACAGCTCGCACAGCAACATTGAGACAGTTTCACAGCACACCAGCAATGGGCAGTCAGATATCAGGCAGGCATATATACACAGCAGACAAATCCTCATAGACAAGCTAAAACCTAAAAACTATGGCCAAACAGAATACACCAAAAGAAAGTGGAGAATTTAAACTTTGACTTGCTCTTCTTCAAAATAATCAAAGACAGCATGATTATACTCATTCCTTAATGAGCACCACTGCATTTTGTTGTGTCTGAGGCTACATTTAATATGTTTACCAACTCAGTCCATAATCTCTTAATTAAGTGACAGATATTTTCTCAGTTTTTCTCACATTAAGTCCAGAACCTCTTCATTTCCCTAGCCTTTAACTATCTTATTTTGAAATAGTAAAACACCTATTAGTGAGACACTATGGATAATTCCAAATAAAATATATATATCCTCATATATTAATTTAATGGAACATTATAACAAGATGAACTAAATAATTATACAATTCTGAGAAATAAGCAAGGACTTTGGTTATTATTCCTGGAGGCAGTGCGGTGAAGTTATAGCATGTTATCATGGGGTCCATACTGAGAATGAGCAGCTAAGATCTGTGGAATATTTCAGAAAAAAGGATGAAATTGTTAACAAAAGTACCCTGAAACTGTCCATCAAGAGAATAATAAGGTTTGGTTTGCAGCCAGATTAGAAACAATCCTCTACAGCTATGATACAGGCAATAACCAGTGATCTAAGAAATAGGATGAATATGCCTTAGAGGTACAGACCCAGGAGCAGTTTCACTGAGAATAGGAGGAGACAGAAAAAGGTGGAGACAGAGATGTAGACAGCGGTCCATGATTATATTAGCCTCAAAGAACAGTTACCTTTGTCCACCAAGATTCTGTTGAATAAAGAACTCATTATAAGAACTAGTAGTCAAAGAGGAATTGAAGTGTTGCTCTAACTAATGTGGATTTAAAATGACAATGTTGTCCTTGCAATCATTCTCCCTTAGCCTTTGCCCTCAGGTTTGTTTGATTTTAGTGATTTTTTTTTTGTACTTTATTTCAGATCTAAGAAGAGATTATATCCTTTTTAACAGCTAGGCTTTTTCCCCCCTGTGGATATCATTCCCCTTGGTTTGAATTACTTCCACTTGAATGTTTTAAATTAATGCTCAGTTTCATATATTTCTTACCACATAACTTTATTAAAATGTCTTCTGTATTATTCTCATGTGTAGACTCCCATAGTCTCAGCATTCACAGCAAAAAGAAATTTAGTCTATTTTGGTATCACTGAGATGAAATCGCCACACTCTTTTGCAATACTTTACTTTGAAAGAAACATAGTACCACACAAGCTGTGCTTGCCTCTCAATTTAGACAACATCAACTCTCTGACATAAGATTCTCGAATAGAGATGTACAATGCCACTGGCAAAATGCTTGGAAATAGCCAAGTACTGTGAATTCTTTGCACAGACTTCTCTCTACACAGATGAACATCATCAGCTTGCTGGAGGAAGCTCAAACAACAGCCTCCAGCAGCAAGCAATATTGTTAAAGTGACTGACACTGAATTCAACCTGGAGTCCAAAGGCAGCAGCTGACAAGGAAGGAAGAGGAGAAAGGGGGAGAGAAGCAGGGAAGAATAGTTGCAGAGGCCCAAGGCAGCAGATGGCAAACACCTTTTGGGGTTAAAAAGAGCTCATAGCAAGTGCCACCAGAGACCTTTCTAACAGAGGAACAGCTGGTGACAGAAGTAGAGAATGTTAAAGAAGTATTCCCTCTCTTCCACTGTAATGTCTGAGATGATAGGAAAGATAAGAATAGGTTGTTTTCATTTTGATATCTCTTTTATTCATCTCTGAGGAGAAAGTTGACTAGAACAAAATAGCATTAAATATTGCTATTAAATAATGCTTGCTCTTTAGAAGACATTGTTCTTAGTCCTGTACTTTGGTTAATAAGTATATCCAACAACACGGATAAGTAAGTGCCCTGCCAACTTGTCACCATTACGTTTTTACTGCTTTGATAAGATAGTGCTAACAGATCATGAAAAAGGCAACTTACAGAAGCAACAGTTTACTAGAAGTCCGGTCAGCACAAGGTACAGGTGAGAAGAGAAAATAAAAACGTTGCCTATTCTAACAACAGGCAGCACTCCACTTGGCCAAAGATTTGGGAGAGTATTAACATGAAGAGACTGTCATAAACAGTGTGTAGCCCTCTACTCTGATGAGGTACTGGATGACTTCATTTACATCTGTTTGACAGTACTATTTTTTTGTGCTATCTAGCGAAATGTTCTAATTTGATACTAGCCTTTCATAAATGAATATTTTTATGATACATGCATTCATAAAGAGTTTTTATTTGTATGGAGTCTGTTTTAATTAATACAAATGCTTAATGGAGAAAAGTTGACATGTGGTTTGTCCCAATTTCTTATATCAAATAAAGTTAAGACCAAAACTCAAATCCAATCCTAACATTTTCAAGGTCACAAACTTGGATATAGCATTTCTCGATTACTAAGTTTAGCCACACTCACACTCACAATGCTTCTGTTTCATTGTGGACATTTCTATGGGATTCAGTGTTAATAAAAAATAAAGTTATAAGAGATTCAAAGAGTAAATCATTCCTAATGTTATTCATTGAAAACATGAGAATCATTTAATAATTGGTACAAATGACAAGGTGTTCATCCCTAACTATTTATCTTAACAGAACACTCTTTGAAAGGACAGATGGGAACATATTTTATAAAAGAAAGAAAAGTATATTTGCATGAAATAAAAAAATCTCACAGACATTTATACTGTTTCAGATGTCTTTGTGGGTAGGAATAGTTCTTTTCAAAGATGATTATGCTTTGATAGAAATATGTGATGTGGATTTTCTTTGGCTATAAACTCAGTTACTTACTACACAGACCCATCCCATTCCTTAACTAGAGTGTACTCAAGTGCTAGCTCAATTTCTAAGTATATGTATCATTGGCAAGAGTTAAATGCACCTCTCTGTTTTAAGATGATGATGGCCAGAGCAATGCATTTTACAGGGCCTGAAAAAGAGCTGGCCGGTCCCCTAAATCATTGTCTCACACCAGTGTCTCATTTCTTCCTACAACAGAGTTAGTATTAGCATGTATTCTTCTCCTGCACTCTCACACCTTTTTCTCTCAGTGGGCAACTGCTCAGTCTTCAAGATCATGATTTTCTATTTTGGGGTAAAATGAGTTCAAAACTATAAAGTCATATGTATATATGTTCCCTGTTGGTGTGCTGACTCAGAGCTAAAACCCTGAAGCTCTTGAGTATCAGGAAGGGCACACATTCAAGATTAGATCTCAATTTTGGGGATATATAATGTGTCTAGGCTGACCTTGCTTACATTCTGAGGTAGTGTCTTAATAGGTATATAAGAAATAATAGATTTGATTATTCATAATTTAAGAAATTTAATTAAAATTAAAATATTGTAAAATATCTAATTTTACAACTACCCAAATTAAAAGAAAGCTTTTTGTCATTTGGAAATTATAATTTAAAAGTAAAGACTAGATGTCAGATATCTTTTCACTTATAGAGTTGAGTGTGTGTATGTGTGTGTGTGTGTGTGTGTGTGTGTGTGTGTGTGTTGTTTAAAACTTAGAAGTGTCCATTCCTTGTTTGTGTGTAAGAATATGTTTCTTTTTTTATTTTATACGAATCTGGTTAGCAAAATACATATTTCAACGGGAGTAACTGGGACCAGCAGGACCCAGGCACACAGGAACTCCACCAGCCCTGTGGCTCAGGTTCCTTCCAGTCTATCTGGGCTGGTGCCCTGAGCAGACCTTGGGAACAAACTCTGCAGCTAGTCCCAAAATACACAGAGGAAGCTCTACTCCCAGGTGCTCTAACAAGCCAGGATCACAGGTCCCAGAATCACAGGACTACAGAGACAGCTTGACTCTGAGTAGTTCTGACATTACCAGGATCACAGGAAGGACAAGACCCAGTCAGATTTAGCAAGGGCAGGTAGCACTAGAGATAACCAGATGGCAGGGGACAAGCAAAATAAAATAAACAAACAAACAAAAAAAAAACCAAGGTTACTTGGCATCATCCGAACACAATTCTCCCACCATAGAAAGTCCTAGACACACCATCACACCAGAAATGCAAGATTCAGATCTAAAATCACTTCTCATGATGATGATACAGGACCTTAAGAAAGACATAAATAGCACCCTCAAAGAAATACAGAAGAACGCAAGTAGAGAGCTAGAAGCCCTTCAAAAGGAAACACAAAAATCCCTTAAAGAACTACAGGAAAACACAATCTAACAGGTGAAGAAAATGAACAAAACCATCCAGTATCTAAAAATGGAAATAGAAATAATAAAGAAATCAGAAAGCGAGACAACCCTGTAGATACAAAACCTAGGAAAGAAATCAGGAGTCATAGATGCAAGCATCACCAACAGAATACAAGAGATAGAAGAGAGAATCTCAGGGGCAGAATACACCATAGAAAACATTGACACAACAGTCAAAGAAAATGCAAAAAGCAAAAAGCTCCTAACCCAAAACATCCTGGAAATCCCAGAAGCAATGAGAAGACCAAACCTAAGGATAATGGGTATAGAAGAGAGCAAAGATTCCCAACTTAAAGGGCCAGTAATTATCTTCAATAAAATTATAGAAGAAAACTTCCCTAACCTAAAGAAAGAGATGCCCATGAACATACAAGAAGCCTACAGAACCCGAAATAGACTGGACCAGAAAAGAAATTCCTCCCATCACATAATAATAAAAACACCAAATGCACTAAACAAAGAAAGAATTTTAAAAGCAATAAGGCAAAAAGGTCAAGTAACATATAAAGGCAGGCCTATCAGAATTACACCAGACTTCTCAACAGAGTCTATGAAAGCTAGAAGATCCTGGCCAGAAGTCATACAGACCCTATAAGAACAGAAATTCCAGCCTAGGCTACTATACCCAGCAAAACTCTCAATTACCAGAGATGGAGAAAACAAGATATTCCATAACAAAACAAAACTTACACAATATCTTTCTACAAATCCAGCCCTACAAAGGATAACAGATGGAAAACATCAACATAAGGAGCCAAACTACACCCTAGAAGAAGCAAGAAAGTAATCTTTCAACAACTCCACACATACCTACTTCCACCTCTTACAACAAAAACAACAGGAAGTGACAGTTATTTTCTCTTAATATCATAATATGAAAATTAATATTACCAACATATCCTAATTGATTGAAATCCAATAATATGAGGAATTAGAAATTTGTTGATTGTCATCCAATGGTCTCTCTAATTTGGCAATTGGAGAAATAGGTCCAAATATTGTACAATCTATATATACTTTCGGCTTGCTTGTTCGTGACAGTGTCTGGCTGTGTACAACAAGAGGGTCTTGAAATCTTGCTTCTCCTATCTCAGCCTCTCTATTAGTAGGATTGTTTATTTCATGTTCTTACACTATACTATGGTTTTCAGAACAGCATATATATTTCAAAAGTATTTATATACCCAAAAGAAACATAGAGAATTAACTTGGGAGGTGGCTTGTAAGAGAACAACAAAGAGTGAGACTGAATGCTTTGCTTGACATTTGTAACTCTTGTATCAAGTTTGAAGAAGAGGACTTTATAAGTTACTCTTTCTCTGAGATGAATGCTTTTCCAAATTATCACAGCTAATGAACCAAATTCTTACCCTCACCTAATGTCTGTGCCACCTTGCAAGCAGATCCATTGTTCATTGAAACAGTTGGTGAATGACTTTATGGATGGACCATCTTAATATACACACTATTTCTTAAATGAATGTAACCTGTTCTCTGTGGGCTGAGAGTAAAGTCATTCAGTCAAGTCAAATAGCTTTGACCATAGCAGGAAGTCTGTATCCAAAAATTGTGCCTACAATTCATTCCTTGGTGCAGCAGAACTGTCAACTCTCAGCTTAGCTACTATGAAGGTAAGATCCTTTGGTGATGTGAGGGTTGAAATACAGCCTTATTACAATGAAATCCAATGTCTAAACATTGTACTTATTTTGGGCTTGTACCACAATTAGAGTCAAGATTTTAAACTCTACTAAATACAAACAAACAAACAAACAAACAAACAAACAAACAAAAAGTCTTTATATATTTATGTTCATTTAAGAAAATACTAGTAGTGATGTATTTTTTGAAATACACAGTTAATATGTTTGGAGTTATTAAAAATTTGTATTTAGAAAAAAGTATGCATTTTCAGTATTGCTGTAGACAAGAATCTACATAAGACTGTTAAACTGATTGATGTTTTATATCAAAAAACTTTTATAATACTTATTTTTATTGTTATAATATTTTATAAATTTTAAGGAATATGCCAAAAAGATATTGTAGGTATTTAAGGGGGTCTCTGGGAGGAATTGGGGTACAAAAGGGAAACAAGAATGTGATTTAATTCTTTTACTTAAAATATGTTTTTAAATGTTGACAAATTCAGATAAATTGAAATCATGTAACTTTTCTCATGATAATGCAATAAAAGTTAAAAAAATACATATTTCAAGTGCACAGCTATTGGGTATCTTATAATGTCTTTTCAGGCAAAATTAGAGGACATGTGTAAAACAGCTTTTGGCTGCTCCCAGTCTTTGATTGTGCATGGTAACAATGGTTAGTACTTCTTTTGATAGGTGATACGAATTAATGTATGTATCTATCACTACTCCTGGTAGGATTAATGAATGAATGCATGGAAAGAACTTTTTAATAGAGACCTGTGGCCTTATGTCTGTTCACCCAAGAGAATACACTAACAATTGACCAAACCAATAAATCCATTCATGTTTACCTTGATGAACCAAATTTTTATTTGAGTTCTTCATAGGAGTATAGATGAGTCAAATGCAAATGCCCTATTAAAGAGCCACACCTTCATCCTAATTGGTGATAATTCATGAAAGCTGAAGCACTGGGGTTCCCTCACTATGAGTAAGCTCCACTGAAATGACCATTTCCCAATGACGGTCCACTGCTTATACAAAAGCGTTTGTGTGGTGGGTGCTACATAAGTCACAAAAATTTTCCAATTTTTTTCTATTTTGTTTTTTCAAGGCAGAGTTTCTCTGTATAGCCCTGGCTGTCCTGGAACTCACTCTGTAGACCAGGCTGGCCTGGAACTCAGAAATCTGCTTCCCAAGTGCTGGGATTAAAGGCATGTGCCACCACTGCCTGGCAAATTTTCCAAGTTTTATGGTCCTCTTTTCTTCCACTTTCAATTGGGCATTTAATTCCCTGTGTTGCAAACTTACATCCTCTCCAGTGTCTGATTCTCTATTTCATCTGGATCCTACCTGATTCAATGCTATAGAATATGGCACCAGTTGTCACTTTGATTTCAATGCCTATATTTGGGTTGGTCATTTTCATTATTTCTCAAGTGAGTACTTCTGTATCATATCTCATGGTGATTTTTTCAAAGACATTTTAATATTCTTCATATTTCATAGTGCTGTATTTTGAAACAAAATATTCTTTTATTGCTGGAGGCATTTTATTTGAAACCTTTTAGGCAATGGGAATAATTCAATTTTAGCTAAGTAGCCACTGATTTATGTGAATCAAATTATAGCACACAATTATTTTAGTATAACTATAAATCTCATAGATCTATGAGATTAGCATTATACATGGAATATAATATGTGTTCAATAAACTGTTGAATACTGACTGATTCATTCCAATGTCCATTTAGGTAATATGGTATATGCTAGATTAAATATTGTTTTTCTTGTGCTCACTGTAAGTTTAACTATAATTCTATGAACATGGATATTTCTCAAATGAGAGAGGTTATTAAATGCTGATATGTGTATGTTTCAACATGACTTACTACTTTAACCCTGCATTTTTCAAATGGGCTTAGTTCATTAAATAGAAGTATGAGGGAAAAATTGTCTCTCTTGTTGAATTTGTGACTGAATGGCTCCATAGATTTCAATGTTCAGGCTCCAGTGGATTACTGAGAAAAATTACATATTTTTGTTGGAGAAAAGGGGCTTAAATGTTTTATTTCAAGAAAGTATTCAGATGATTAAATATACAACATAATTGCAAGAGTTTATATTAATGGATGATTTGAATTTATTATCCCAAATTATATAATTCACTACAGCTGTCATTCATTCCTTCATGCATGCCTAAGCTCTGGAGGAAATATAACCCCCAAAACCAGGCAAAAATTAATAAATAAGCATTACAAAAGAAGTTACGGTATATAATTTTATTTTATTTTCTAGTTAACTTCAGCTTTATAACATATAAAATTTATTATTGTAATTTCTACTTTAATAGTATTCTCTTGTTCTTTCTCTTACACACACACACACAAACACACACATACACAGTCACATGCACCAGCACACACACACACACACACACTCACACACATGAAGTTAATTGTCCTTTCATTAATAGATGTATCCTGTGTTCTGATTCACTTTAATACTTGGTTCATAATTGGTGATGTTGAGGGTGTTACAGAACTTTTAAGACATGTTAGCCTTGCTGTAGGAAGTTCATCAGTGAGAGTGCGCTCTTAGATTTTGTAGCCTTGCCTAACTTCCTGTTCTATCTAAATCCTCTGTACAGATGGAATTAGACAATATTCGGATTCCACAGTCTGCTGTCATCACTTCCCCATCATTATGGATAACTGTCCAAAATGTTAAGACAAAATAAATTCTCTCTGAAGTGACTTTTCAACCGAAGGATTTATCACAGAATTAAATATTAATAAATTAATGTCTTATGGAAGAAACAAAAAATATACAGAAAAAAAAACACACTTGGCAATAATTGATCACCAACATTGTGGTTATAATTTTAAGATGAGAAGGAAGTATCTTTCATCCCATGAGCTAAATTTGCTACTAGAAAAACAAGCCTTATTTCTGAGGCTCTATACACATACAGATAATACTGGGAGTCATCATTAATTTGTAAAATAATGAGATGTGCTGTTCCAAAAGGTGGAGGGGGGCCTGGGCTGCAGCCCTGGCCCACCAGCTGAGGCTCTCTCTCTCCCTGGGTGGCTGGGGGCCTGGTGCTGAGGCCCAGGTCTCTCTCTCTCCTCCAGGGGCTGGCCTGTTTGCTGCACGGTGCCTTAATTAAAAAGGAGGCAGTGTATGAACGAGTTATTTTATTGTAGGAAGGGGAAATACGCTAGTTGAGTAGAGAGAAGGAAAGGACAGGAAGGAGAGAGAGAGAGAGAGAGAGAGAGAGAGAGAGAGAGAGAGAGAGAG
>JADRCD010197091.1:15951-32590 GCA_019843815.1 Montemys delectorum | reverse complement strand
ATATACATGTTCCTAAGATAATTGTAAATCATAATATTAGAATTATATCATTTAAATTAAGGATGGAAGTAAGATATTTCCAGAGCATTACAGTTTCCTGTCTAATAATCAACTAATTTGCCATGTATGGCTCTGAAAGATACAATTTATAAAGGTATTAAAGTCCTGAGTACAGTCAACACTTGGTTCTAACTCAAGATCCATTCTGAAATTTGGAAATCCTTTCACCTTTGATAGAGCAAATCTACCCTTAGACGTTCTTAAGGAGTATCAGATCTATCTTTGGGGATATGCTAAGGTTTTGATATGACTTGTCCTCTAGGATTTCCTTTGCTGGATGTTTGATCCTCAGTGTGGGAAAGTAAGTAGTGGTAAAACGTATAAGAGAAATATAGTTGTATGGAGAAATGCTTAGATTGCTCACTGAGAAGATAGAAAACTAGTTCTCTTGGAAGACAGGTAAGTTGCTAGGAGTTTCTAGGTGGCCATACAAGAAGTGATGCCTATCCAGGCAATGGTGTTACATGCCTTTAAACCCAGTATTCAGGAAGCAGAGGAAGGCTGTTAGTTCAAGGCCAGCCTGGTCAATAGAGCTAGTTCTAAGATAAACCCTATAAAAAGGTGACCCTGACTCCTCCTAGCAATTTTGCTTTCTGCCTTGACACATGCTCTGCTCTACAATATCTGTGGTGCTCCTGAACATGGTGAAAGAGGGCTTCTTAGAACTGGTCCCATGTTGTCTGGATTTATTGTCTCAGTGTTGGTTTGAATGAAACTGTCCCCCATAGGCTCCTGAGGAGTCGCAGCAGCATTATTAGCAGGTACAGCCTTGTTGGAGAAAGTGTGTCACTGCGGGTTGACTTTGAGGTTTCAGAAGCTCAGGCTAGGCCCAATGGCTCGTTTGCACTTGCTGAAGCCAGTGGATGCAGACTGAGAACTGTCTGCTACCTTGCCAGGAACATGTCTGCCTGTGTGCCACCACGCTTCCCACCATGACCAAAATGAACAGAACTTCTAACTGTAAGCCACCTGTGACTAAATGTTTTTCCTTCATAAAATTGTCATGGTCATGGCATCTTATCACACCCATAAAACCTTAAGGCAGTTTCTAAAATAGCAAAGTTAAGAAATCTGTTGAAATTAAAGAACTTTGATACCAGAGGTCAATATGTTGCTATAGCAATGCATATTTGTCTATTGTAGTACCTTGTGAACATTCTAGGTACTATTAGATAATATCTGCTATATCATATAAAATTGTACCTCCTAGCTTTCTTGATGTCTAATCAGACATGGTCCCACTTCTAAATGGTAGGAGTCCTATAGAGCCCGAAACACAATTACCACTTCTATTTTAAAATATCACAACATAATTGATATGACAGTAAGTACTACATGCTCAAAGGGTATGAAAACGGAGTCATAATCATAAATGGAAGAATCTTTATGACACCTTGT
The DNA here is from genome assembly GCA_019843815.1 of Montemys delectorum. NCBI lineage: Eukaryota > Metazoa > Chordata > Mammalia > Rodentia > Muridae > Montemys > Montemys delectorum. The sequence goes on along the minus strand of JADRCD010197091.1, from coordinate 31,132 downwards.
AATTTTTTTCTCCCTAGAATCCAAATATCTACATGCTAAAGGGTTAAAATTTCTATAAATCTGACATAATAACATAAATAAATTAAATTTAGTTTGTATAATCTTAACTTGTTTTTGGAAAAGCTATTGTAATAATTGGAAGCAGTAGGAATTACTAAAGAGATTTTGTCTTTCAAGTAAAAAATAAATGAAAAGAGCCACTGTAAAAGAAGCTCCTTACTATTGCTCTGTAGGATAGCTTGAAATCAAGGATGGTGATATCTCCAGAGGTTCTTTTACTGTACAGGATTGCTTTAGCTATCCTAGGTGTTCTGGTTTTCTATGTGAAGGTATGAATTACTCTTTCAAGGTCTGCAAAATATTGTGTTGGAATTTTGATGGGAATTGCATTGATTCTATAGATTGCTTTTGGTAAGATCTTGGACTCTGTTGTCTGCTATTTGATGCTCTTCCCCTACTGGACTGCCTGGTTGGGCCTCAGCAAGGAGAATATACTAATCCTGCTAGGACTAGATGTCCCAGGGTTGCGTGGTACCCAATATTGGCTCTTCCTTCTCTGAGAAGTAGGGGGGGGTGATGGTAGAGGGGTGAAGACTGAGGTAAATTTAAGAAATTCCATTTTCTTTTTTAAATATGGTCACTGGGGGGACTTGGTAAGAGCTATAAGCAGGGAGGGGTATGGGTAGGAATGATCAATGTAAGTGCAATGCTTGTGTATGAAGGCAAAAGAATTTTTAAAGTGACTATACTTCTCTTAAATGTCATAATTATATTTCCAACTTAGTCACCTAGACACTTTACCTTTTAAACCAGAAAAATAATATCAAAGAAATTGTACAGTGCTTAACTTTTATTGGATAATAAAGTAGTCCAACTACAAAGGTGCTGCTTAAGTGTGGGGATTTCAAGTCATGGGTATCTCATTGTAGCTGGTAGAGGTAAACAAGAAGAACTTCAAAGATTTACTGAGTAAGATGGAAAACTATCTTCAAGCCTTGAGGCTTTTTCCCTTTCCAGTTACTCTAAAATATTCATTGACAGTGCTGTGAATTGACACCCGATTGTATGCCTCAGAGAAAGAGGACGCTACCACCCAATTGTAACTGTCTCCATGCAGTTCTGGCTCCTGATCCCAAGGTTTATGAATTAATTTATATCCTGTTGGCTTTCTTGTTCCTTTCAGAGGAGACTTCAAGGGCTTTAGGAGTAAAGGGGTTGAATAGCTCTCTGTGAGGCTAACCAGCTCTACACTTTAGAATGAGTCCACCATGCTCTGAAGCTCATTAACAAAGGCCTTAACCAAGCCTAACCTCTGGTTTATACACCTCCAAACTTGCCTTTTTGAACTTGTCTTTTATGGACAAGTTCATTCTCTTTTCCCATTTAGTTTATATAGTTGTATTTTTTTGATATTTTTGTCTCCCTGCTTCTTTTTTGCTGCTCAAAATTTGAACTTTGAATTTGAATTCTTTTTCTTGCCCTTGCATTTTTTTCTCCATCATCTAGTCACATGACAGATGAATTACCTACTCCTCATAGGTACTATGGAAGAAAATGGCTAGTTTAGACACAACAGAAAGTTAGCTCTCATGCTTCTAAGGTTAAGATGTTCATGCTGAAGACAGAATTGATAATATTTTCTGGTTCAAAGTCAGCATCTCCTAGCTTGTCAAATAGGGTGGAAGGGACAAGGTACTTGTTTCAGGTAGTAATGTCGTTCATAATATTCATTTTCACATGCTAAACAGTTCTCAAAGGTTCTGCATCCTCCATTCATCCCCTTGGAAGTTAATGTTTCAACTTACATTCATAGGAACAAAAGCACTGAAGTGATAACAATATATGTGGCACATTTTCCAAACTTTGTTGTAAAGTTTTAATTTTTATGTATCTATCTTTGTTTTCTTGTGTGAATTTAACACAGGATCTTATCATATAGTCCAGACTAGCTTTGTGTGGAGATTACTGAGATACGATATCACACTAAGTTTGTTGTATTTACTTTTAATCATTTTACTTATAATGATCAACTAATTCCCCTATAGGAAAAATAACTGTTTTTCTTCTTTTTAAAATGCTTTCTTTTTGAACATGGGACTCATATTAAACTTCATTTGCTTGTTTCTCTATTGAAAAGGGATAGAAAGAAAAACAACAACAAAATCTATTGACCTCTAAGGTCATCAGAGTCACATTGGTAAGTACAAAGTGAAGATTCAATGGAAGGATACATTAATGATTACAGGCACAGTTGCTTGTAAAGGGAGCTGTGTTGACCAGCAAAATTCATGCCCCTCCTTAAATATGATGTGGGTGTTCCCAGAAAGCAGATGCTTGACCAGCTATACTTCTCAGTAGGCTTTGTGTCTAAACGTAGACAGCTGATGAAATTTTGGCAATGAAAATAACCACGAAGAACATTTGATCTACAAGAGGCAAACCTGTATTTCTATAAGCTTTCCTTTTCTCTATATAGATTTCCAGGACGTTAAAACCCGGAAAGTTACAGAATTTTATGGAATGAATAAAAATCCCATTGTCCCAGAAAGGAAAGCTATCCACCAGTGAAGATTATCTTCGTTGTATTGGTTACATGGACATTAAAGACAGATTGTGTTCAGCCACTAAAACTATATGCTTTGTAATGCCAGTAACCTTCGCCAAGACTATTATATTATGCATAGTCTAGAATGCTATATTTCATATTAATTACAAAGCATTTAATTTTATGCAAGAAAAGCAATACCATTTAGAAATTAATCACAAGATAAATATTTTAAAGAGAACTAATAGGGAATAAAATTCCTTTCTAATCTTTAAAATGAATGAGCAATTTAAAATGCAATGGAGAAAAGCCATCATTTGCATACATGTACATAATATCAAAACATCTGTGAGTTTAAGTCATTAGACAACTCAAAATAATAACCCCACTGAAGTGTTTTATTATGATGATATTCTTTTGATGTTTAGTACCATTATTAGTATTGTTTTAATTTGCAAATCTTAGATTTGTATCTGACTCTGATAATTAATGAAGTGTTACAGTTTTCTAATGATGATAATACTTACAATCTTGCATATCAACAATTACAATTAATGAATGGGAACCTTTCATGAGAAGAACATGGACAAACTGCCTATACAAAAGAAGAGTCCCTGAACCTAGGACAAATGCCTCAGTTTGACCTTTTAGGTTACCCGACTACTCTGATTATAACTATCCTATTCTTGAAATTGAAGTCAAATTTTAACTCTGGGTGTTTGTTTTTTATTTTGTTGTTTGTTTCAAATTCACACATCTATCTTTCATAAGTTCCCAATCTCAAAAGCTTACAGAGAGAGGCTCACAGATGTCACATGGGCCATACTTAGTAGGCTAGACTGGAGTCGTGATGAAACACAGGAGACTGTGACCCCAAAATCAATTATAACTCTCTAATGAAAAAAGGTTGACTCACTGCTTAATAGGGCCAACTATTTCAAATAAAAGCATTCCCTAATGTTGGTAAAAGTCTATGGGGGCCAATAGGTGTGGGAAATTGTTGTTTTTGTGCTTTTGAATCCTCTAATTCTCTTGAAAGTAACATCAAAACAAGAGTTCAATGTGATAATAGTCAAATTGGAAAACCCTGGAACTCAAAATATGTTATGTACAAATTGTGATCTGTGTTCTAAAGATTAGGCCTATTTACAAACAACTGAATATTTTTGGTTGATATCAATGAAGACATGAAAATTTAAAGCATCATTTGGTGGGGCTGGAGAATCTCCAGAGTCAGTTTGCAGCACCCTCATGGAAGCTCACAACCATCAGAACTTTAGTCCAGGGCATCTGACATCCTCTTCTGGCCTTCAAAGGCACCAGACATGCATGTGATTGACATACATATATAAATGCAAACATGCATATGCATAAAATAAAATTTAATTTTTAAAACATTGATCAAAGGGAGATACTTTGGCATCTCACTTGCCCTACTGTGCCATAAAGAAATAAATCATTTATTAGAACAATTTTATTAAAGGATTTTCCATCAACAATATTCCTAAGAGCAAGGTTGTTCATCACCACACTTTAAAACCTGCCTGTGAAAAATAGAAAAACAAATGGAACCTGGTTACATGTTTTTTTTTCTATGACCTTCTCCAGTTTCCTGGAATTTCTCAAAGTTTCTATGACTCTATTGATAAATTCTGAATGCTCTGTTGAAACATTCAGGCTGCGGGGAAAAATAAAATCATGAAATAAGAAAGTAATGACACCTCAGGAAAGAGTCTTGCTAACGTTCCTTCTCACAGAAGAAATAGCCTACAACACTACTTCAGAAACTGAGTTATCAGAAATGCCCTGCACCCAAGCCAGAAGAACTGCAGTGGGCACAGCTCATTTTTTAGGAGGCAGAAAAGAAACATATGACCAGCATAATACAGGAACACCAGTTTCCGTGTTTGCCTTCCTGTCTTGGTTTATCGTGGATCTTTTAAGAAAGATAAGCACTGTAGTAAAACAATCAAACCATGCCAGTACCCTGTTTCTTTGTCTTGCTTTAATTAATGATGGCATATTCACACTTTCAGAAAAGAAAATGAATATATTTAAAGTAGAATTTATTTATGATTTCTAGAATCATGCAGGAAAGCATGTTATCACAACATTCTAAAAAGATATTGGTTCTAAAAGTATTATAATTCTGTTTTTTTTTCCCTTCAAAATTACTTAGGGATGATCACCATTGGAGAAAGTCATCTTTTTTAACCAAACTAGATGCTTTAAGTACGTGTAGATTGACTTGAAAGCCTTGGTAACTTTAAAATGCCAGAGGATTCCTTATATCAGGCAGCCACTAGGTCACTAATCCAACACACATCCATTGAAAAGTACACTTTACTTGGCAGTAGGCTGAAAGATACACAGGCCAGGAAGGTATTGTGACACAGCCCCCATTTTCAGGGGATTGGACAGTCTATCTGAAACTACAAGACTCTAGAAATATCAGTAAACCAAAGAAAGGACATAAAACTGTAGCTGAAAAGAGATTCACTGCATTAGTTGATACTTAAACCACAGCCTCTTGCTGCGGATTAGCTTCATTATGGCTTCATTACTGCATCAGCATTCAAGAAACGTAACGGCTTCTGCACACTGGCATGCTTTCACTTAAGAAACACAAAATATTGCAGGATGACTTTATGCTTATTTGTTTATTTACTCTTCAGACAGTGTTCCCTATTTAGCTCAGACTGGCACAAACTTGCCCCGCTTCTGCCTCAGCTTCGGCTTCATAAGTAATGGAATTTACTCTTTTCATTGAAGGAAAAATGTCATTTAAGTCAAAACATTCTGAATAAATAAAGTAAAAGCCTAACAGGCTGGGTTCAACCTTCAAGAACAGAGAGAAAGAGAGAGAGGAGAGAGAGAGGGTGGGAGGGGGAAGGAGAAAAGAGAAGAGGGGGGGGGATATGAATACCCCCAAGGGACAATTGCCAAGTGTACTCTTCAATTTCTTCAACAGTACTTCACTGCTTTCACAAGACCTTGTGAGACTCTTCAATGCTTACGGCAGGGCTAGGAACCCACTGTATGCCAGGAGTCCTGCAGAATCCTCTTTCTCTTACTTCTCTTCCACAAACACCTGGGAATTCAACTCTCAGGGAAGACACAGGAAGATTGTCCAGGAACTGCATGTCTCTGCAGATCCTTTTCTTTGATTCATTTTGTCTCCTCTTTTCTTTCCCCGTCTGATGAGATCTTCACCTTGCTGTGAGCTATCGCTCTTCATCATTTATTATGCTATAGAGTCTTCATTTTGACTTCAATTGATTTTTCTTGAAATATTGCTTAGACAAAAATATTATATTTAGATGACAAGTCCTGCTGGGGTAATTTTCTCTTCTTTCCCCTTTAATCTCTTCTCTCATCTATCCTAAAACTTTTTCATGCTGATTTTAAAGTACTTTATTTCAAATTTGACTTTTAACACTGAGCTTATATTTTGTGGCAATTATTTCTTAATTTATTATTGTTCCCCTGATTTTCCCTGTTCATGTATTGACAGCCATCAAGATTCAAGCTCAAGAAGGAGTAAGTGTATCAATTTATCAGCTAATCGGCAACACTTCCAAATTGTTTATTTCTGCTACATTCTTCTTTTCTAACCTTGGGGACAGGAAGAAATGATTTCCCCTGAAAATATCAATTGCAAGCAATTGAACTGCATCCAGTTAAGACTCATGTACAAATTTAAGCATTTGTAAACATATTTTAGTATATTTAGGATATCAAATAATGGGTGTCCTCATAACAATTTCATATATATTCACCATTGTTCCTCAATTATAATAATCCCCATTATTTTCTACTTGCCATCACTTTATTCCCATTAATTTTACTAAGTAGTTCAAATTCTACTTTTATGTCATATATACAGGTGTATGTATATATATTATACACATTAAATATATTTTTAATTAATATATTTATTATATATTATATTTATTATATATTATAAATATATTTATTATATTATATATTAAATTTCATATTTGAGGGATAACATGGCATACTGTCTGTATACGGTTTATTTAATTTTACCTTGTAATATCCAATTATATTATCTTCATATGAGTGGCATATTTTCATTATCGTTTGTGATTGTACAACACTTCATTGTTTGTATGAGCACACACACATACATCAGACACCATCTTTTCTTTATTAGTCTGTTGGTGAACATCTAATCTCTTTCCATATCTTAGAATCTACGTCAATAAAAAGGAATGCGCATGTATCTCAGTGAAATGTTGACTTAGGTATAAGTGTACCTAATATCATAGGTACACCAAAGGAATGATATGTTTGGATGACATATGGATTAGTTAGGGTTCTTCAGCAGAACAGAACTGATAGAGTATATACATATAAATGATTTAATAGAGTGGCTTAGAGGCTGTGTTCTGGCTAGTCTAACAATGACTATCTTTAAACAGAAACACTAAGAATCCAATCCCTATTCAGCCCACAAGGCTGGATGTCTCAAATTGTTTTCATTACACTTTGGGTTTCTAAAGAAGTACTTCTACTACCATTGGATGAATGCTTCAGCATCAAAACAAATAATCTTGGAAGTGAGAGTGAGGGAAAGTAATGAAAAATAGAAGATTCTTCCTTCTTCCATGTCATTTTATGTAGGTCCCCAGCTGAACTCCTGGCCCAGACTTTGGGTGTGCCTTCTGATCTCAAATGATCCGTATTTTGGGCCAGTCTTCTACCTGTGTGAGCCCATCAAGAAATATCAAGAAAGTATGCTTAGCTTGGGTTTTAATTTATTCCAGAGATAGTCACGTTGAAAACCAAGATTAGTCATCACTGATACTTGTTTTCTTTCTACTTTTTAAAGACTCTCCTCCACACTCATTTCCTTTTCAGTTCCTGTTCAGTCTTTGGTACCCCATTGCCTGCTCTCACCACTATGAGTGAATCATTTTCTTGATATAGCCCTTGTGACTAGATTATGGAGGAATCTCTATGTAGTTATGACTTGCCTTCATCCATGGCTAAGGATGCTGAATGCTATTTTATGTATTTATTGGCCAGGTCTTCGAGAACTGTTCAGTTCATTGGCCAATTGAATGATTACATTGTTTGAAAATATAATTTGTCATGATGTTACATATTCTGGATTTAAATGTATAATACCACAGTTATCTGCTCTTCTGTAAGCCATCTTTGGTTGTTGATAATTTCCTTTGCTGTAAAGAGCAATATTTACAAGGATATTAGAGGTCTAATAAGTACCAATTAGTTACAATGAAGACACTCCAAACAGTCCAAACTTTTAACTTCTGAATCGTCATTCTGACACACAGTATTATGTCTCAACTACTCTAATCTACAAACACATAGAAAGTTCTTTATGATTTAGACCTAAGGGTACTTGGTTGAATTGTGCCATTTTGTTTAGCTGATTATGGTGCTTGGGAGAAATCACTGATCTGAGCTACTACTTCATGGCAGAGTCAAATGGATACAATTACCCTCCCTCTTGCTTACTGTGCCTCCAATTCCAGAAGAGTGTCATCAGACCTGAATTCACTGAAACGCTGCCTCTTTCTCCAGATCAGCCTCCAAGCACACCCACCTTTTATGCCATTCTCCTCTTTGCATGATAAAACAAGATAATACCAAGTGTACAGCTCTTTCAAGCAGTGTTTAAATATGAGCTCTTTTAATCTTTTCTTTGAACTATTTACCCTACCATATGAAATCTCAATAGAAAAATATTACATCCATGTGAATTTCCCATGAAATAGGGTTTACTTGTCCATGCATGTTTATGTAAAGATATTTTTATATTTAATATTTTCTATTGTTATCTATTTGTCATAAACAGAATATTCTTTCTACAGTTTTATATCTTTTTATTTTTTAAAGATCTTTAACTTTTTAGAATCATGTGATACCACAACTAATTCATATTTGTACCTAGAATATTCTGACAGAATTGCAAACCAAACCAATCACAGAAAATGCATTATTAATGTCAGGAAACTCCTTTACTATGTAAGTGAGACACTCTCAGACTCACTAAAAAAATGCTGTCTAACACAGTATCATAAGGTCATAAAATGCTAGCACTGCTAAAATCAGAGTAACAGTCCTTCCCATGGAAATCTTTAAATACTGACAGTGTTTAGAAATTTTAGATATTAAAGGTTGTCCCTTTTATAACATAAATAATCCAGCTCTTCTAAATCTACTTTCTTCAAGGATAATATTGATGTGCAACTCTCTCATTTTTGTTTTTTCTTACTCAAAGACATATGTATGTAGCAGACTGGGCAGCTGTGAGAGAGTAGAGAACAAAAATGCTGTGCTAGGACAATTATGATGATTAATCTTCATGGTCAACTTGGATGGCATTTGAAGTCACCTAGAAGGTACCTGGGCATATATGGGAGGTAATTCCCAGGAATATTTAACTGGGTGAGGAAGACTCACCAAGAGGGTAGGCCAGAGTCCTGGACAGAATAAGGAAGGGAAAGCAAGTGGAGTTAGTCCAGGATTCATCTCTCTCTGCTGTTTCTCTACAAACACAAGGGACCAGCTGCCTCACAGCCCTGCTGCCACAGCTCAGCCTTGCTCCCACTGTCATGGCCCAACCCCTAATGAACCACACCTTCAAACTGTGAGCCAAAATAAACACCCTATTCATTTAGTTGTTCCTTCTGAAGAATTTTGTCACAGCAGTTAGAAACACAACTGGTAAAACGAGACCCAATAACATATCTGACTGCAATGATTTTCTCTTCCCTTAATAAAGAAAATCAAAATATGTCTAAATCCACTGATAAATGAAAAGAAATAACAGTCTGAAGTCGAGGCAGAACTGAGAATGGCTTCAGCATCTCAGCAGTCTCCAACCATAGCAGAAAATAAATAAATAGATCATAAATAAATAAGCAACACCTACCCCCCCCACACACACACCTCTCACTACTATTAAATCCCAGTGCCAGTTATATTGGGTTCCTAGTTAAGACTTGAATATATGAAATATGACGAAGGCTGTGAAGAGTGGTATACCAGAGTTCACAGTACAATTGCATACCACAGGACTATACCCTTACCTTCTCATGGACCGAGTTTCTCTTGCTCGGTGAGAACAATAACTAGATGCATTTTCTTAGGTTTGTTTTAGAATTAAGCTAGTAGCTAGAGATCTTTCTACTTGGTAGCTTAATTCTATCTGGATTTGAGTTGGCCAGGTGCATCGCAGAAACAGAATGAAAAGGTTATATGAAAAATGGGAGGAGTTGGAGAAGAGAGGAAGAAGTGGAGGCCAGGGGGAAAAGGAAAATCATTCAGTTTCAGGAAGTGGATATAAAGGGCAGGTTTTAAATCTGCCAGGGACTCCTCTGGGTTGCAGGAGCAGACAAGAGTTGATGTAGCCTTAATAAAGACAGTCTACATACAAAATTGTTCTTCCTAAGGAACAATTTCTCAAATGCCTTCAACTGATTGAATAACATTATAAAGAATACTACTCTTTATTAAATGTTTATCTAAGTATCAATCACACCTAAAAACTATCTTTAATGTAATCAGTATATTGTTCATTGACCAAAAGTTGGATCCTATGGTAAAGTCAAGTTTACATGTAAAATTAAACCCAATACAGTAGATATAAGCCATATTTCAAGGTAAGCTCAACTCAGATTGATATCCTCTATCTTTTTTGTCTTATAAGGTGCTTATATCCCTTGGCAAATGTAGATAGGAATATTAAAAGTATTGTGGATATTAAAAGTGTTGTTAATCTAGCTATATTTATGAAATATTTTCTCACTGCTCTTTCTTTGCTGAATAATTACCCTGCTAAAATTAATTTATCTATCCCTTTTCACCAGACCTTAGGAGGAAGTAAAAAATCATTATAGAAGGCTTGTGTTATAATTGACTTGCCTTACTATAAAAAGGAATCTCATTGTTTCGGGAGTCAGAGAGATTTCTCCTTCAAAAACTGTATCCAGGCTGGGAAGTCAAGTGTAAGTATATATTAATTTACACTATGTGGGGAGAGAGAAGAAAAAGAGGTCATGGTAGTAGGGTCTGGGAAACCCCCTGGTGAGTGAGGCCCGCAGTGATGTGTTATTGCTGTCAGCATAGACATGGAATACATTAATCTCAGACCCATGGAAAAGTGACAAACCCCACCCTAACTCCCATGAGTGAGGCTCAGAGGGAAACCTCCCTTCTGGTCCATCTACTAATATTGGTACTGAGTGCAGAAAATACCCAGCACACTTTTCAGCCCTGAAACACATAGACCTGAATACTGCTTCCCTCTACTGACATTAGTTGAAACTCTTTCTTTGACCTAACTGTATAAAATAAACCCAACATCTCTGACTATCCATAAATAATAACCCACATTGTTGTTCAGCTGTATGTCCGAACCCAAATTCCCACTCAGTTCTAACAAGCTCAGCATCTGGGTTCTGAAATGTCTCCATCTGAAAGCCCAGTTCACCTCAACCCAGCTCCAGCTATTCCTGTGTCTCCGTCTGTCTACCATTTCTTCATTTCGTATATTCAGTAGTCAAATTCGATTCCTTAAACTTGTGCTAGATAGAGCACATGGAAAAGGAAAGATCGTATTATGATTCTGGAAGTATTATCAAAAGTATGGTAATAAGCAGACATGGACAAAGGCTGATACTCTCCCACTTCCAAAGTTAAGGAAATTATAAAGAATTGTATCTTATAAATAGATCAAATTTGGAAAATGGCATCTGTCTTAGTCAAGGTTTCTATTCCTGTACAAACATCATGACCATGAAGCAAGTTGGGGAGGAAAGGCTTTATTGAGCTTACTTCCACATTGCTGTTTATCACAGAGGAAGTCAAGACTGGAACTCAAGCAGGTCAGGAAGCAGGAGCTGACACAGAGGCCACGGAGGGATGTCCCCTGCTGGCTTGCTTCTCCTGGCTTGCCCAGCCTGCTTTCTTATAGAACCCAAGACTTCCAGCCCAGGGATGGCACCACCCACAAGGGGCCCTACCCCCTTGATCACTAATTGAGAAAACGCCCCACAGCTGGGTCTCATGGAGGCACTTCCCCAACTGAAGCTCCCTTCTCTGTGATAACTGCAGCCTGTGTCAAGTTGACACACAAAACTAGCCAATACAGCATCATTCCCAAATTTAAAAAAAAAGAAAAGAAAACTAGCATTAAATTTACATATGAAATTAAATTTTAAAGGATTTATTTTATTTGTAATAGTGCCTGTCTTTATGTCATGTCTCTGTATAGGTATATGCGTGTGAGTGAGAGTGTTGGTAGCAGCCATCAGAAGCCATGAGATCCCTGAGCTAGAGTTCTGGTACTGGAAACTACAAGGCAGTCAGATAGTTTGTAAGAGCAGAAAGCATTCTTAACCTCTGAGCCATCTCTCCAGCCCCTTGAAAATGTATTTTCAAAGTTATAGAAATAATACCAAAAGTTAAAAAATGCTGACAGACTCTTACGAAATACATTAGAGTTATATGGATTAAAATAATGATGGGTCATAATTTCTCAAGATTGTGTGGCTTGAATAGATGGTTCTTCTGACCTGTGAACAGTTCTATTAGATAGGATGCACACATACATCTCTTCTGAGTCTGTGGCTGGTAGAGCAACATTGTCCAGATTTAGTTAGGACAGCTGGGATTGCAGGAGCTGACTTCTGTGATCTTTTATTTTCCACAAGGCTAGCCTTACCTGCGTGCTTGCTTTTTTTTAATGTACCATTGGCTAAAGCAAAAACTGATGACATAACTCATTGAAAACAGGGCCATAATATTTTACAGGTCTTCCCATTAGGAGTCCTGTTTCTCTCGCTCTTAAATCTCTGCTGGTCTCATTACTTATTTTGACAAATAGGACATGGCACCATAACAGGCAATCTGGGACTCTAACCATAAAATGACCTTGCAGTTACTGCAAATGCTCATTGGAGCCCTGAAACACTGTGTTATGAGAGAAGGAAGTTATGGTATTCTGCTATTCATTATTGCACTGTGTTATTAGCTTAACGTTAAAGTTAAATACTTACTCAGAACACATGATAATTCTAAGCATTATTTTATTCTCTAGAGCTCTATAGATATAAATTCAGACTGCATGGTTCCTGAAGTTTGTTTCATGATTGTTGCTTTGGATTAAACAAAGAATATGGCATTACTGTCTCTAAGCAGAGGAAGATCCGTGGTTGGCATGTTCTTATACAGATGCAATGGTGGTGAAAATAAGACAAGGGTGTGACGTGTTTCTTAAAGGAACAATACATCCACTCCCATTCATTGCACCATTAGCAATTAATCGCTTATCACTTTAAATCTTTATGGAAGTCTTAAATAATACGTTTTCCCAGTCATACCATGTTTCTAGATTTTAGGTATAAACTGAACTCAGCTGGGTTTTAACATATTTTAATTTTACATTATTTTCCTTACAAAATTAATGTTATGTTCCAATTCTGTGTAGGGGCCTGCTATTGTATATTTACCAAAATGACTCCAAAATAAACCGTGAGAGATACTCATTTGTGGTTCCAGTTGTCGAACAATATTAGTCATCATTCAATATTATATTTAAAAATAATTTAAAAAATCATACATATAATATTTTTTACAAAGAATATACTTTTCCTACTAAAATGGCATTACTATGTTGATCATCAGCTGTTATACTTCCAAAACTTTTGAAATCAACATTACTTCACAATACTTTTTGAGTAATGATACAACTAGCCTATAAGGTTCAATGTAAATTACGCTTTGATATCCATAAAAAATAATTTTAATTGAATATTTACTTTATTTACATTTCAAATGTTATCCCCTCTCCAGGTGTCCCCTCTGGAAAGCCCCCATCCTGTCCCCTGTCCCCTGCTTTCATGAGGGTGCTCCACACCCACCCACCCACACACCCACTCACCCACTCATTCCTGTCTTCCCACCCTGGCATTCCCCTACATTGCAGCATCAAACCCCCTCAGGCCCAAGGGCTGCTCCTCCCCCCTGGTGCCCAACAAGGCCATCCTCGGCCACATACGCGGCTGGAGCCATGAATCCCTCAATGTGTACTCTTTGGTTGGTGATTATATACAGAAATTAAGAATTTTATTCTTGAAATATCTTTATATACTATGAAATCATGAGTATCGGTGAAACTATGCTATTCTTTGGTGCCTATCTTTGATTTAGAAGGTGATAAAACAGAAAAGTCCTTTTTGTTCCCGGCAGAAAACTAACAATTTTTGTTATTCTTCTAAAATTGAGATAGGAGGAGAAACTGACAGTAAAAACTGCTTTGTCCCAGTTTGTTTCAAAGAGTCCCAGTTACATAGATGCTGATATTTTCAGTGCTAGAGGCAATATTAGGAAGGTGGGCCCTATAATCCAAACCTCAGGGCCCTCCAGTAGTTACATACCTAATATAATTGTGGAACGTGACCCTTTCTCTAGGGATATTGTATTCTGCTGCTTCCTTACAATAAGCCTTGTCTCTGAGACATTTTAACATAAAGAGCCAAAGATTCTAAGAAAGGACAAGCCTTGCCTAAGTCCAAGAGTGGGTAAATAAATAAATAACTTTAGTTTATAGCCATATGCAAACAATTAAGTGATAATATATTAAACACAACAACACTTTTATCATTTGAAGCCTAATAAACTTTTAATATATTAGATTATACTGTTAAAATTGAGTACATTAGAGGAATTAGATATCAAGGAGGTTTATGAAATAATTCTCGACAATATACACAGCCTAAAATAATGTAAAAACTCATTATGTGATGTGATGGGCAGGGTCAAGCACCCTAGAGACCAAGGCCATAAAGAGGGCAGTCGTCAGCCCAGGTTAGGATGGAAAGGGAGAAACACTGAGAATTCAAAGCTCTAACCTCACTTACCCACTACACACATGAACTCCAAATATTGAGGGGTACATTCCAAACCCATCATCACCCAGGAGGACAAATGACTTACAAATGGGTACAACCACATGACCTCTGAAGGAAGCTGCCCCAGCTAATTTACCTGCCAGGACATTCTTATCACACCATTCCACAAAATGTTCCCTTTGTGGTCTGTGTCATTTTTAAACAAGTATTTCGAAGAACTATAACGTAGCAGAGAAAGGGGCGTGTTCTGTAGACAGACACCCTGGCTTCACATCCTGTCTCTGCCACTGTGAGTCCTTAGTACAAACAGCTTCTCCTCCTCAACGTCTTCATTTGAGCCAGAGCAGTATGTAAACATGAGAATTAGAAATGTGTGTTTGAGTCGATCAGGGGCTGTAACAGAGTTCAAGGATAGCACAAGAACAGAAATTTTATTATGAGAGTTGAGGTATTGGAGGCTGGCCTCACAGTACTAGCAGTACCCTGTTAGCATAGTGAAGGAATATTTCTAGACCATAGAATCCTAGGTGCTCACTGAATTCTCAAATGGCGAAACAGAACCTGTCTACTCCCTGGGCTTTCACTGAAGTACTAACAACTAATCAAACATTGAAGTGCTATATTTTAAACCTACTTACCTTCTAGAACCCTGACACATACCAAATATTAGCATACTTAGATTTGTTCTCTCTGTCTCTGTCTCTGTCTCTGTCTCTGTCTCTCTGTC
>JADRCD010197091.1:0-15851 GCA_019843815.1 Montemys delectorum | reverse complement strand
TCTCTCTCTCTCTCTCTCTCTCTCTCTCTCTCTCTCTCCCTTACTTTGTGTGCATGTGTGCATGTATGTATGTTTACCTGTGCACCAACTGAAAGCTTGTGTGTGTGTGTGTGTGTGTATCTGTGTGTGTGTGTATCTGTGTGTGTCTGTTTTAGCACGTGCATGCACAGATGTAGAGGCCAGGGGCTAGCCTTGGGTATCACTCCTCAGATGTTTTGCACCTTTAATTTTATTTTTTTTATAGGAGACCTTGCCAAGCAGGTTAGGCTTGCTGGCCCGTGAATCCCCAGGTTCCCTTGTCAAGCCTTCTGGGATGGTTACACAGTGAGGATCAGGGATCTGCCCATCTCTACCACTTGAAAAGTCGGGATTAAAACCAGGAAGTACCATGTCTACCTTGACTTTTAAAACACAGGTTTCAGAGATTAAACTAAAGTCCTAGTTCTTTCATTGCAAGTATTTCACCACCAAATCATCTCAACAGAACTATTGTGTACATGGAAGTGGATTTGACGTTGCTATAAAAACTGTTGGAGTGACATATCATTCAGATCCTACAAATATTTTAACCAAAATATCAAACATATCTAACAATTTTATTTGTTCCTTCAATATAGTTTTGGAGGCCTATGGCTCATGAGGAATTGTGATAGCCCTGATAAAAAATGTGATTAAAATCACTCTTTAACTTCTATACATTTAAGAAGCAGCAGGACAAACAAAAGGACAGAAGAAAACACTATTAAGACAGATAAGTTTCACTTCTGTTTTTTTTTTGTCCACTTAAACCTAATCCTTTTATCCTATAGATGAAATTTCCATATTCAAGCTTTGCTGACATGGTAATTTTTTCACTCAGTGATGCTTTTAGAGAAAATTAAATTGTGTGGAAGTCACAACACTACAGACAATTTCCTCTATCAAATACACGTGACCTAACTTCCTCCCCTCTAAGATCATGGACTCTAAAATACTAAACCCTCAAGCCACCTATGGGGATCTCAACCTTAATACTTTCTGGACAAAGACGACACAATAGAAGATTTTTTTTCTTTTTCGAGACAGGGTTTCTCTGTGTAGCCCTGGCTGTCCTGGAACTCACTCTGTAGACCAAGCTGGCCTCGCACTCAGAAATCCACCTGCCTCTGCCTCCCAAGTGCTAGGATTAAAGGCGTGCGCCACCACTGCCTGGATGAAGACTGACTTCTTGCCCCAGTCTTTGATTTAATGACTTGAAAAACAGAAATTGTTCGTTGATGGCTGTGAAGTTTCTGTTCATTCTGTTTTCTATTCAAAGCTATTCATATCTTCTGAAGAATGATTGTTAAATACATAACAATGATGGGCACAAAGCACAAAGATACTAATGGCAGATTTGAGTATATGTGAGCATTTTTTTAAAGATGCAAAATTAGTTCTATGACTTAGATAGATTAATTTATTTATTTACTATGTTGACTTTGTTACTGACTCAACCATTGTAATGCGTTATATGCAGACATTCATGTTTCTTTACACCATAATCTCAGGCTAGGAAGAAAGAAAGCATTCAGAATCATGATCTGTTGGTGGTTTCTCAAACTTATCACACATCACAAACTGTCTAGGTACTTTATCCACTGATACTGTGATGCATCCTGACCTGCATTAACTTCCTGGTAAACTATTGTAGTCTCACTCTGATGGCGTTAAAACCACTTACAAAATAAAATTAGTATAAAAGCATAATTAGTAAATGATCTGTAACCTCTTTATATTCCTGGAGATGGCACAGAATAAAATAATCTACTATGGTTCAACTTCACAAGGTTTTTAAGCCTCACTTTATGTATGACTTTTTACTCACACAAAATACCAACAAAATTCAATAGCAGAAATAAATTTGCAGATGGGAAGAATGCCACTTTGAGTGACTTTGGCTGATCTGTAAATTAAACAGCTTATTTATATAAGTTTTTTTTTTTTCTACCGTTCCATGTTAGGGAACTGTTATTTGTTACTTATTTTAATAATTAAGTGTTTTTCAGTGGAGCCTAAGAAGAAAAGCTCTTAAACATTTTCAACTGAATCCATTCCAAATTTTTTAACACACTAAATGAAAACAGAATAATTGATAATAAATAGAGTTTCAAAAGAAACAGTAATAATGTGAACTGTTGAAATTTCCTTTATTTTACATTTTATTCATCACTAAATTTATAATTTAAACAAAATCTTAAACACCTTGACAGTGTGATCTCAGACTTTACCAACTAGTCAATTCAGTAAACATATTAAGCTGAATAAACCAGGGATTATTGACATAATATCATTTGGGCCTTAAGTACGTTCACTGAATTACCAAGAGAGTTTATCACAAATACTATGTCACCAGTCAAAAGGGGATATCTTCCTCGTAATTTATATTAAGTTGAACTATTTGGTTAAACAGTGCTATTTCTATTTCCCATATATTTTAGCTGATGTGCTTAAGAATTCTAAAATATTTTCTTTTATAGAGGAAATCTCTCTGGGAAGAGAAAACCAGACTTAATAGTAGATAATCCTTCCTAGAGCTTGTGTGTGCATGGGGGATCAGTGTAAAAGATGGCTAGTGCTCTACTGACTTTCATTAAACATCTGTTAAGCAGATGTTAAAAACAAGTATATTGCTCCAGAATAGCTTTCTAAATTCTTCTTAATCTAATAAATTCTGCTAACACTGAAATATTTCTAATCAGGTACATAGAAATTCATATATATATATGTATATATATA
This sequence comes from Montemys delectorum, assembly GCA_019843815.1. NCBI lineage: Eukaryota > Metazoa > Chordata > Mammalia > Rodentia > Muridae > Montemys > Montemys delectorum. The sequence continues at coordinate 13,094 of JADRCD010197091.1, read as the reverse complement.
TACATAAATATATGTGTGTATATGTATATATAGAGAGCATAATACAATTATGGGTTTTTTTAAATATAATAGTTTTCCAATGATGAAATACACAAATAATTGGTATCATGGCTATATATTTATGTTTTAACAAAATTAGAAGACATGGGCCATTAAATTTGAATTACAGTCTAAAATTTACTTCTGGGAGAACATGGGTTTTAGCTTATATACATATAAATGATAGTCAACCAAATATAGGTAAAAGTAGAAATTTTTTTCTGATGTGCTTTTCAAGTAATAGATTTATTTTTTTGCATGTAAAAGGCGAGCAAATATCCCCTAAAATCTTAAACTAAGTAGCAGTCTTTCTATGAAAAAAATGATTTGTTTTTTATTTGTTTCACTTAAATTTTAATATTGAATCACTACCATTTAAAGTATAAAGCTTGGACCAAGTTGATTTTTAATAATTGAATGCCATTACAGTTAAAACCACCCATAAATTAATATTAGGAATGGTCCAAAGTTATCTGCTTCTTCCCAAGAAGAGAGTATAAAGTTTCAACTCAAAGCCAAACAACATCTGGGATTAAGAGAAACTTAACAAAATATCTAAAAGAGAAAAATTAAATTAAATAAATTGTTCCCTCAAATAAGGAATGAACTTTTTACCTCTATTGCTTTTTATAGATATCCTGCATCTTCTGCCATTACAGATGCTGAATCTAACTATATTTTTGTCGACTATAAATGACATATTAACAACTTAAAATCATTACTTTATACATGAAGAGGTAATTGTAATTCTATTTTATTTTGATCTCCTATAATTATAATTATGGAACAAATTAAGCACCTAGTTGTGTTAATGTGGTGCCAAGTGAAGTTCAAAGCAATTAAACCACAAAGTCTTTGCTCTTGTAACATAAAACATTCATATTTTCTAGAACAGAATATTAAAATAGACTACATTTATACCTAAGTGCATATTTACATTAATGAAAAACAGAAAGTCTTTAAAATTCATAGAAATGACTAAAAGTGATTCAAAGGCTATGTATGCTAATAGCAGGTCAAAATTTTAACTACTTTCACCTTAATTACTAAGAAGGAATATAACCTACATGTTTGGAAAGACAGAAAGACTGGATGAAGCATCAGAAAGCCAAAGTTGTTCTGTATGTTTAAAGAAATACAATTTAGAAGGCTTAGAGTAAAACATCATACATTTTTAAACATCCCATAACAACACAATACTGAAGGTGTTGATTACCTTTTGCATTATTAAAAGTATTAGATTTCATTTGTCTTGAAGAATGATAGATCAGGAACATGTCCTTTAGCTCAGCTCTGCCCCTTCCTGGCACAATTTTCATGTGTGGACAGTAAAGTTTAAACTCAGGAAGTGCCTCTCATAGGGCTCAGACACACAAGAAAGCATTCATGGACATATTGTAAAATATATACTGAAACAGTTCTTCAATGAAATAAGGCTTAGGGGACTATTGTTCTCCATTAAATTCTCTTTACAACAGCCAAAGCAAGTAAGATAATTACTGTTAACACATTTACTATGTTAACCATTGTACAACTGATGCCCACCTGGTTAATAGAAACATTTATCCCATAAAAGGAAATTGCATCACCTATTTGTATTTATAGTGATCTAACATTATCTGTAGTTATCTAAATGTTAAGTTGTCATTGCTTGCTTTTTGGCAAGTTGTGAGAAAGCAGAATAGTCTGTTTATATTTTGTCTTCGAAAAGCCATCCATTAATATTGCAGCATTTGTTCAAAGGCACAAATCTGCATGCTTCGACAGGGTGTTTATGAAGTGATTACATTTGTCAGAACACTTTAAAGGCTGGGCACTGCAGGGGAAGAGATAGGCAGACGTTGTGCTTTGCTACGGATTCACTAAGTGATCGGATCAGACCAGTAGGATATGAACAGATTAAATTAGTTCTCTAAAACCGTCCCACTTTTACCATTTAGGGAGCAGATTCTTATATGTGCTTGCCTGTGGGCTGATTTATAAAAATTTACTCCACAAATTTATGAAATTGTAATTTACCCAACTGGTATTCCTTAAATATTGGCACACATGATTTTAATTGTTTCACATGACAGAGATGAACATTCTGTACGTAGTCTTGGCTTCCTAGAAAACGCATTTCTTAACATTATAATTCATAGTTGTCAGGACAGAACTTTGAAGAGTTCCTTCACACTCATTCTCCTCTGATATGAACACCTGACTTTGTCAGGAATTCAAAGGGAAGGAAGGCTACTCCTGTGTGTAAGCTACTTGGCTGGATTATGTAAGACTGCAGGCCCATGATGAAATAATCATTAAATTTCCGATCGTCAGAGTAAAGCTGAAGCTGACTAAAACCAAAGTCAGCATACGTTACTTACTGGGAGAAGCCTAAACCTGAAGTCTTACATTGCTTTAAAAGATTAGTTAGCTAATTAGTTAATTAATTAATAGAACAGGCCACTCCTGTATACCTATGCATTAACCATGTTTTTCACTGTATAGACTCTAAAAATAAAAAAGAAAGAAAGAAAGAAAGAAAGAAAGAAAGAAAGAAAAAAGAAAAAGCGACAGAAAGTGTACTAATACGGAGCACAGTGTCACAACTCCTAGAGACAGAACAAGTGACAGATAAAGTCAAACACATAAATGTTTCCATATGAAGTCAAAATCCTTACATCCTGACATTGATTAAGAAGCTAAAGCTGTCCCAGCAGCACGCAGCTCTTCTTGAACAACTTCAGTCATACTGAAAACCAGGCAGTTGATGATACATATCACCGTAGCAGAGAGCCTTGAGGCCGAAGCATTCACACCAACGAACAAAACAAAGGAAATGAAATATGTGGGTTTATTTTGGTAATGATAAGAATAACAGCAACATTTTAAGTTACACATTTAAATTTCCCAGTGGCTCTTAATGTGTATTATGACCTCCCTGCCATACAACCTTGTGAGTCAGTGGCTTTGCTGAAAGCTGCCCAGATGATGCAGGCAAGACCTCATTTACAGAACAGTTTCTCAGCTTCTTCTCTTTATTTTATTTTTTTACTTTTTATTGTTATTTTGTTTTATTTACATTTCAAATGTTATCCTTCTTCAGAGTTTCCTCTCCAAGAACCCCATCCCACCCCCCCCCCCCCTTCCCCACAAGGGTGCTCCCCCACCCACACGCCCACTCCACCTCCCCACTCCAGCACTCCCCTACTCTGGGGCATCAAGCCTTCACAGGACCAATGGCATCCCTTCCCTTTGATGCCAGACAAGGCCATCCTCTGCTACATATGCAGCTGGAGCCATGGGTCTCTCCATGTGTAGTCTTTGGCTGGTGGTTTAGTCCCTGGGAGCTCTGGGGGTCTGGTTGGTTGATATTGTTGTTCTTCCTATGGGGTTGCAAACCCGTTCAGCTCCTTCAGTTCTTCCCCTAATTCCTCCGTTGGGGTCTCCCTGCTCAGAGACTAGGGAATTAAAAAGCTAGCACTGTGTCTGGCTGGTATGTTTGTGACATTCAAAATTAAAGTTTTTTTTTTTTCTCTTTTGTTTTGGTTTTCTTTGTTTTGCTTTTGTTTTTTAATAAAAAGCCAAACAGTTGATCTTTGGGGAAATCAAATACTCAGTCACATTTTATTACCATTTTCCTTAATTAAGTCTAAGAAAAAATGTTAAGAAAGAGGCAGAAATAAGACACTTTTCAGGGGAAACTTACTCTTCAGAAAGAAAAAGATTCATGAACACAGATGCATAGGTGATAATTTGCTACATGGTAAGATATATAGTAGTCCTAAGATCTTAACTCGATGGATCCACTAAAATGGTAATTCGTTCAATTCCAACATTATCAAGAAGGGCTAGACTAGTTGGAATACACTGTAAGTGGAAAAGTATTCAGAAGTTAAAGTTGCTCTCATAGCCAAATGTAATTAAATATCACTGACTAATTCATTTTAAAAGTAAGAGATTAAAAGCAAAGATGATTGGGGTGCAGAAGTGGAAATTCATTAATGTAAGATAGATAAAATATTTTATCAAAATTGTCAAATGTAGTGGACTGGACATTATAAGTGTATATTATACCTTATAATTTGCATAATTGTTATAGTTGTATTCAATTTATATCTGAAATAAAAGAACTATTTATTGGTCTAATAAGGGAAATTTTTGAGGTTTAGTCTTTTGCTATCTAGTATATCTTTTGCACTTATGCTAAGTGCAGGCTCCCCAGACCTGGTTGTCCCAGAGTCTGCATGTACAACTTGGCCCTAAGTTATTTGTGATGGGTAGATAAATATGCCAATAGCCAATAGCTGGGATTTAGATTCCTCTGGCTTGGGGGTCAGAGAGGGACCACAGGGAAGAGAAGGTGTAGGAGAGGGGGAGGAGAAGCTACCATGGGCAAGGGGTCAAGAGAACATGGCCCTGGGAGCTGGCCAATTGAAGCTAAGAGCAGCCCAGATGAAACATGGTAAGAAATAACTCAGAGTTATCAATAGGAAGGTAGAGTTTAAGCATAGAGGGCAGCATCTGCCCAGCTCTTGCATTGTTTGAGGCTTATTGTAAAAATAAAATACAATAAAATAAAAAACAAAAGAATAGTTGTGAACAGAATGCTCCAGCTTTCAAATGAGGAGTGATCAAAAACAGATACGTCAATTTAATTCACTGTTTTTTTTTTTCCAATGGCAGAGGAAATAAAGAATACAAGCAACACATTTTCATACACTAAACACTGGAGGAAACACTTTAATTTCTCTAGGGTGTGCTAAGTAAATGGGTTACTTTTTATTAGAGATCAAAATTTCATTTGGTGTAGCAAAATCTTTAGCCCAATAAAGTGCTCTGGGATTGCCTAATTGATGACATTTAACATTTACCGAGTCTGCACTGTATTGTCCCGGCATGGCCAGAACCCCATGTGTACATGGTCAAACATCAAACGCTGCCTTGCTCAGTCTCCTAGTTACTAGACTAGAATACCTCTGTGAGCACTGAGGGTAGTACTGCAATACCCTAGCGCTTAAAGAGATGTCTAATATTCTGAAGTCCGCAGAGTCAGCGAGAAAGAAGCAGGAGTTGAATCTGTGCAAGCTGACTCTCACGACCGTGAAATATTGTCTCTTGCAGAAAGTTTAAGAGTAAAGTGAATGTCCATTATGGACTTTAGAGCATAAAATTGTCCTACAGAACGATCAATGGTTAAAGGCATATTTATATTCTCTAATTTTCGATACACTGTATCTGTGACTTCTGAACTTATCAATGTACGTCGTTGTATTTAAAAAAAAAAAAAAAAAAAAAAAAAGAACCTACTTTACAAATGGTCTGCTTTTTAAGTCCTAAGTAAAATCTATCTTTCTGATCTAAGTAGGTCCACAGAATATGTTCTCTTATCTTATTATATAGGTAACAAGTGGATTTTCAGAAACAAGCCTTCTATTTCAAAGGATAACTTCTTTTCTGTCACTGCTCTGGTGGATCCCTAGGCCTCTCCAAGGGAAAGCATTTAGAAGGGGCACATTCATGGGACTGGTCGCAAACTGTTGGAAAATGTGGATCTTTCCATATTATACAGATATATGTAAGGTTTATAAGCATTTAATGCTACAAAGTTATATAAACATATGTGAACACATGTGCGTCCATACCACATATCCAATCATGCGTGAAAACTGAACAATCAAGCTCCATCCCTAGATTTTCTTCAGAATACATAAAGAGAGGATGCTTTCTCCTTTAATTTTTCAGTTGTTCTGTGGACTGCACACTCTCTTCGGACTACTGCGTGTGCCTCTTATAAATTACGGGCATGGCATAATCCAAGTGTTTTGAGGAGAAAGCCAGGAAAAGGAGGCACAGCCTTTATGGTGAGAGCTATTCTTTCCCCAGTAAGCAACTGTAATGCTTGTTTAAAGTTCACAGGAGCCTTCCCTTTCCCTCCCACTTTTCAGGGGAGGTAAGAATGTTTCCCTGACAAAAACCCACCTACTCAAAGGGGAGGTTAATTATCGCTACATAATTAACCTCACAAGAAAATTGCTAAGATTAATGAAGCAGTGCTTACTAAGTGTTTACAAACTCCCCAGGAACTACTATAGAAATATTTGTTTACAAATCCATCGCCGTGCATATTAATAAGAGATCCTCTGTAAGGTGCCACAATGGCTAATTGATGGATCATCATCATCATCATTTATAAATTCTACCCTGGGTATCTGGTAAAAAGTGTGTGTGTGTGGGGGGGGAAGGAAGTGAGAAGGAACAAAGGGAGAAGAAAGAAACCGTGTGGAGAAAGGAAGATCAGCAGAAAGGAAAAGGATCAGTGAATAGGACGTTTCAACTTAAATTTCCAGGCCAGAATAAATATTTTTCACTTGGATAGGTAATAAGAATGCCTGACTAAATGACAACACTATCTTGTTTGTTTAGTTTTAAAATAAAGACAGCCTCAAGTTATTTCAAAAACTAAAAGACCCTTTACAAATCAGTAGAGTCCTAAAAACAGCAAAAATAAATCTACCATATGATGTAGCTTTACTATTCCCATATATGTATCCAAAAGACGCTAGCACAATATATCAGGAAGATGCTTGCACTCCGAAACATACTGAAGGCACTATGTATAATGTCTAGGGTACAGACTCAAACTGACTAGCCATCAGTAGGGAAATGAGCAAAGAAAATGTGGCATGAATACAAAATGTGTTTTAAATTTATCTATACAGAAGGAAAATTATGTCACTTTCAAAAATTGGGTGTGACTGAAAAATGATCATATTAAATTAAGTCAATATCAAAAGGACAAATATTGTCTTTTCTTTCTTTTGTAGGTCCTGTGTTTTATATAGATACATAAAACCTTGCATGCATAGGACATAAAATAAGCCAACCTGCCTTCATGAATAAGGGGACCAACAGAAAAATGTAGTGTGGCTCAACCAGCATGCTGTACTTGTGTGAGGATACCCTTAGGAAGCCACACATAACCAACATATAACAAATAATGCATGCTTTCTTCAGAAGACACGATTTTCATAGTAGATTTGCTTTAAATAAGCTTGTAAAAGTTTTGATAAATAACTAAAGGGATTCCTGAGTGATATTGGCCTAAAGTGTGACTACAGCTACCTCCAGGGTACAGGGTTATGGATGTGTAAGTTGGCCCCTTCCCCCAAAGCGTAGTGCAAAAGCATAGTCACCAGACCGCCACCTTGAATCACTGAACACATGAGCAGTAAGCCAGAATGCCGCTGAACACATCCGCCACGATTACACCACAGACCTCACCTGACTGTTCCTTGAGCCATAGCAGACAGGTTAAACTGCAGCACCAAACCCAGCCTGTGCAGTGAGCCGTTAACATCTACCTTTGCTTGATTCTTTCTTTTTAATTAGGTATTTTCTTTACTTACATGTCAATTTCTCCTTTCCCAGGTTCCCCTCCAAAAAAACGAACAAACAAACAAAAACAATAAGAACAAACTTCTGTTGCCTCCCCCCTCCCCATGCCTGCCATCCCACCCTCTCCCACTTATTGGCCCTGGCATTCCCCTACACTAGGGCACAGAACCTTCACAGGGCCGAGATCCTCTCCTCCTATTGATTCTTGGCCATCCCAGGTTGACCAAGGTTCAAACTGAGGGATCCTCTCAGGTTCATATGAGAGCCCCTTCACTACATACAAGTCTATGTGCCGGAAATAAGAGCACTCATGGCCTTATTCCAACACAGAAATGAATGGGGTTACCTTTGCTCACAAGTAATAGAGCCATTCACATAATCCATGGAAATCTAGTCTATGAATACAATCCCCACAAATTCCACAAACATTTCATGTCTGGAATTATTTGTAGGAGGACAGTAGTGATAAACCAAGCATCCATTTGTATAAATGGGATTTCAATGCTTTAGTAACACTTCATGGCCTAAGTGCATATTATTCATATACACTCCATATATAATCAGGGTAAGTAATCAGAGAACTAAAATAACAGATGGATTGATACTTTGTAACTGACTAAAAGCTTAACAAAACAATAGGAAAGATAATCAGGTTGTATCTACAGAGTGTAATCTTGTTTATAACTTTTTTTATTAGATATTTTCTTTATTTACATGTAAATTTTCCCTTTCCCAGGTTCCCCTCCAAAAAACAAACAAACAAACAAAAACAACAAGAACAAACTCCTTTTGCCTCCCCCCTCCCCATGCCTGCCACCCCACCCTCTCCCACTTATTGGCCCTGGCATTCCCCTACACTGGGGCACAGAACCTTCACAAGGCCGAGGTCCTTTCCTCCTATTGATGATTGAATTTGCAATCCTCTACTATACACATGCTGCCAGAACATTCAGTCCCACCCTTTATAGTCCTTGATTGGTGGTTGGGTCCCTGGGAGCTCTGAGGGTACTAGTTAGTAATTGTTGTTCATCCTAAGGGGATGCAAACCCTTCAGCTCCATAGAACCTTTCTCTAACTCCTTCATTGGGGACAGTGTACTCAGTTCAATGAATGGTGGGAGCTGGGGAGACAGATCATCTGATAAAACCCTTGCCACTAAAGCACAAAGCCTAGACTGTAATTCCCCAAACTGAAGCAAATGTTAAACATGAAAGACAGACCAACTGTAATAATTCCAGTCCTCCAGAGGCTGAAACAGGGCTTCCTGGAGCAAGCTTCCTAGATACCCAAATTTGTGAGCTCATAGATCAACAAGGGACCATGTTTAAATATATAAGGAGGAAAATTGAGGAAGATATCTGGAATCAGTCTCTAGCCTACACACGTACACACACACACACACACACACACACACGCGCACACACACACACACACACACTCACAAATACTTGTGCACTCACACATTGAGGACATGTATATACAACAAAATAATAAAATGAGAAGTTATAATAAAATTGGGGCTTATGACTATTTAGCACTTAAAGGGTTATTAGTTTCTGAGATGAGTATTCATAATTTTCAGGAGAGATTCCCGTAGCTATCTCTTTATCAGGAGGATGTTTTCTGGAAGTCTTATGGGGAGGTGCTCTGAAGTCTAGATAAGTAGAAATCCGGAGAAGCACAGTGCCCTCTCAAGTCTGCACACTGGCAGGTTCCACTATCTAAAGTTAGTGTCACTAGGCAAGTACAAGAAGCAGGTCACAAGAGGTTATTTCTTTGACTAAAATGAAACGGAGTACAGAGGTGATCTCATCTCTGGCATAAAACGTAGCATGGATTCTATACCATAAACCTTGCCAAGCAAACCTAGAAATGACTTGGTAACCAAATGCTTGAGAGAAGTCTATGAAGGCCAATCAGACAGATGACACATGAAGAAATGATAAAACATTGGTGGCATATCCTTCAGTGTGTATAATCCTCATCTGATATATAAAGGATCTCAGAATTGATTGTGCAAGGGCTGGGTGTTAGTCCCTGACAAACCTGAGTATCATGTTGTGTGGAGGCAAGCACGTATGGAGGGAAACTAAGAACAGATGTGTGTCCAAATGAATATGGATTCTTCTACCCGGAGCATCATAAAAACAGAAGAGTGGTTCTTACATGTTCTAGGCAATTGCAATATTGGCGTTGTTTTACAGAAGAAAGTAGATATCATGAACATTCCCAATTCTGTCATAAGGAGACTGAGACGTTGCAGCAATTTTTCAAGGGCAGTTGCTTCTGGGACTGGCACAGAGCGAAGAGAGGGGTTGACTAGCAGGAGGTCTAGAGAGACCTCCTGGCTGCTTCAATTAAATATCTTGTTGGTTGGTTGTTTCTTTAATCTTTTATGTGTTGACTTTGATTTAGAGAAAAGTAATATTACCAATGTTCAAGGAGTAAAAATGTGTATGATTCTACATCCTGCCATTTACTTCTTTTTCAAAGCTTCACCAGTTCAGTTACAGAGAATCAACTTCTACTCTATAATATCATTGCTCCATTTTCTGTGGTTTCTGTGGTCTCATGACAGAGAACAGAGGCCACCACATGGTATATTTATTATGCCTAGAATTCATTTATGCCATTCAACAAGCAATTCAACACCAACATGTGGTCATCACAAAATTCCAAAGAAACCACAAAAGGATAAAATGTCACATATTTTTAGAAGAGTAGATTTTTTTTTTTAACCATACTATAAGCTATGATTTTAAAAGCTGCTCTCTGGCTGCTTTCCTACATATTTGAAATTAATGCTTATTAAAAATAAGTGTCATAGTACTGTATTAACTTTGTAGGCATTTTTCATTACTTAAGCCATAGACACTATTTAGCTTTTAAATTACAAAAACTGAAGCCAGCCAAAAGGAGCTGACCACAGTCTGAAAGATCGGTAAGGAAGCTGACCTCTCTGGGAAGCCAAAATAAACTGAAATTCCTCAGTCTGCAGGGCACTAGCAGGTTCTTGAAAGCTTGCCAGATTAATGTGGAAAGATTACATAAAGTAAACAGATTTTTGCTCTCCCAAGGTGCCCTCCTTTCCACATCGCCATTATTTTGTGTAGGCAACTTAAAAATATTTTTCCAATATCCAGTGGATTCTAGTTCACAAAATTTTATAAAGCCTCTTTTGGGCTATGTGCTACATACGAAAAGTAAGTAATGGGTGGACAAGAAAGAAGAAATAAATATAATATTTGTTATTAAACTTCTAGGAAAAACTTGGAGTTTTATTGTCATTTTGGGACATAACGAGGAAGTTTAGGAATTATCAGTTTTGCTTTTGTAATGAGATGTAATATAATCTGCCAAACAAAATAAATTGCTACCTGAAAGTCTGGTTTCGATCTATCTTTCCATTTTCTCGGTGACATCAGGTTAGGACTAACTTCATCTTCTAGCCATTTTATTTCCTTTTGAAATCTTGATGCTACTTGACTTTGCCAGTCCCAGCCATCACTGCAACCTTCAACTTGGGCATGGAACCCACCCAAAGGAACCCAAACCAGGAACAAAGAGTACACCTCCTCCCCTCCCTAACCTCCCATTTAAAGTGGCTATTCCTCAAGGCACCCTCAGATTAAATAAATAAATAAATAAATAAATAAATAAATGACAGTTTTTCTCCAAATCATAGATTTCCAAAGATAATTATAAGAAATTAAAAATACTAGATAGATCATTTTAGGACACCTAGACAAACAGATAAAATGAACCTGAGACATGTTCTCTTAAACATAATAAGCTTACACTCAAGATGATAGAAAATCTTTATTTAAGTAAGCCATCAAATTTTCTTAATACATACCAAAACAGAACAGTAATTGAATGGATAGAACCATAGAATTAGTCCCAGCAGTCTTATCATAAGTCATATTCTGATCATCGCCCTGACTGAATATCAAGTAGTCTGCATGACCATGCTCTTTCTTGTTGGATATTACTAGATGAATATTCTGAAAATAGTTGTGTTGAACTGAAACAACCTTTCCATTAACATTTTTTTTTGTTTTTGCAAGTGAAGATTTTATTAATCAGTCAATGATGAAAGATTCACAGCACGTGGAGAATGTGAGACTTAGATTCTGCTGCTCCCAGAACTGAGAAACCACCACAACTACCACCTGAGCATTTCATTCTGTCCAATTACATTCTTGTTTGTTTGATTGATTAAAAAAAAAAGGTGCATCATGATATGTAGGCTGCACACCATTCGTACAAACAGCATTTCCCTTACCCAGTAATTGCCCAAATAAGCAATGCCTGTAGTAAAACCCTGCAACCTGCCACTTCTTGTTTGGGAGGTAATCTTTGTACTCAGGAAATGTGTATGCTCTTTACTTCTTTTCTTTTTCTTTTTCTTTTTTTAATTTTCTTTTGTGAATTAATTTTGACACCTGGGGGACTTTAGAAGCAAGTTGCCGGGACTTGTAAAGGATGTCCAGTTGCTGCTGACATATAATTCTATGGTCTTTTTATGGCCCATCCATCATGTAGTGCTCTCATAGATAGTATCAGAAGGTCACAGACTTAGAGACTCAGGGTCACACTGTCTTATACCTGGGTCTGAGGTCGTATAGTTAGCAATTATTAACTTTCCAGAAAATTACTTAGCAGAAACAAGTTTAATCCATATAAGATTAGCACTTTTTGTAGCTAAAGAGCAGGTGGATATTGGCAGTGTTTTGTTGCTGGGTTGTTGCTTTGTGTTAGACCTACCTAGTATTATATTTCTTTCCAGAAATGCTTATGTGCTTGATCTGTTACATGTTTTGGTTATGTCCCCAAGAAAGTATTTACTTCTTAAACAAAGAAATTTTAAACTCCAAAAATGTATAATGGAAATTAAATATTAATATTTTATAAATTCAAGTGTAGAAATTAGATGGATATTTTTCCCAAAGTTTATCTTTTTTTTTTTTAATCTCCTTAAAGGAAACAATGAGAGATAATTTCAGGAGGATGAATTTTTCTGCGAAACTTTATCATTTACTCATATTACTTTTCAAAATGTCTTTCCAGCTTCATGGCTCTCTGTGCTGGGGTCCAAATTTCTTTTGTTAATAATGTCTACATGCGCTTCAAGCAGAGAAGGTCAGAGGTTAAAAGCACCAGTACTCATCCAGAGGTCCCGAGTTCAATTCCCAGCAATGGCATGGTGGCTCACAACCATCTGTAATGAGACCTGATGCCCTCTTCTGGCCTGCAGGCGTACCTACAGAGAGGACGCTGTACACAGAATAAATAAATCTTTAAATAACAACAATAATAACAATCATAATGTTTACATGCACTTAATACATTGTCATCTGGTTCATTGGTGTTCTAATGTCATTTCTGTGCCCAACTTTGTCATGTTTTGCCAAACGATTTTCAGTTCCCATAGAAACTCATGATCTAAGATAAACTCTTGGAACACCAGTCAGCTATTTAATTCTACATAATGTGAACTATTTACCTTCCACTTGATAACAACTTTAATAACACTGTCACAATACTAAGTGACAGTGATCTACTTTGCTTTCTGTGTTGACTAGATGTAACATTGGCAGGGACCTCGCAGATCAATCATTAACCCCAAACACACACACACACACACACACACACACACACACACACACACACACACA